>CAKNYM010046597.1:39882-53463 GCA_932195095.1 Andricus curvator
AAATAGACGATATCCACGAAAATCCCAAAACTTTCACCCCCTCCCCCTCGGTCAATACTTATCCGAATGACAAAATTTTTCCCCCATAAACTACTATCCAATAGCACAACGCTTTGCCTAAGTTTAACTTAGATCGGACAACATTGACTTTTTGAGTGGGTACACTTGAGAAATAACGCCCCATATAATCTTTTCAAATGCTTGTGACGTTGTGAAATGATTATATCTGAATTAAATTTTCAAAATTATATGTATATATATTTAGTATATATATTAAGGAGAATATAATGTAAAAATTATTTGAATGCTTCAATGAAAATAATTGTGTAATGCTTTTCATGTTACGAACTGATTAATTAATTATTAACTGATTCTATTGAAACTTACATGTTCTGGAATTAGTTTAAAAGGTTATTAATAAATCAAATATTCAGAAATGAAAGTTCAAATTTTAAAAGTATATATAAATTAAAAATTATGTTAATTTTTCAATGAAAGTTATAGTTTAATACTTCTTATTTTTTGAACTGATTGATTATTTTTCATCTGATTAATTTTTGCAAAATATTAAATTACATGAAGATTGATTTTGATTATTATTATTTATTTTTATGTAATTATTATTGATATATTTATTGTAATGATTATTATTATGTAATTGAATATTGGCTATAATTTGTATAATAAAACTTTATTTACATTTGAAATACCTATATTCCAATTACGTAATTTCTGCCAATGTTGGTGATGTTGCGAAATGATTATCTGAATTTAATTTTCAAAATTATATGTAAATATGTTTTAATTTTTTCTCAAATTACTAAAAAAGGTTACTATTGAATCAGATTTTCAGAAATGAAACTGAAAATTAAAAAAAAAATGTAAAATAAAAATTGTTTCAATGCCTGAATGAAAATTATAGTTTAATGCTTTTTATGTTGTGAACAGATTAATTAATTATTAGCTGAATAATTTTCTTTACAATATTAAATAAATATTAAATTTTGATTTGTTAAAATTAAGTACATGATATTGGCTATTTATATAGTAGAAGTTTATTTATATTTGAAATACCCGTATTCTACTTACATAATTCTTTTAATGTTTTTCATCTTGTGAAATGAGTATCTGAATTAAAATTTAAAAGTTATGTGTACATACACTGTAAAAAAATCTTTCGTGATATTTACAATTAGATTGTAATTTCACGAGCAGTGTATTTTAAATTACAATGTATAACCTGGTAAATATACCAATGTCGCTCCGAAATTCACGATCTACTCCAACTTCACCCCATGGAACAGTATGAAATAACTGTCCGATGTAAATTTACTATGTCTGACGATGGAAATTATTTGATCAGCGTGGCACGTAGTCAATTTACGTTAGTGAATAAATTTAAATATGCTTATAAATTAACACTTTTTTTGGTAAAGTTGCAGTATCTAGCATAATTTCACACACGGGTAGTATTGTTACGTCTTGGCATCCTGAGAAATTACAAACAGGACATAAATCGACAACCCATCGACAAACTGACAGAAAGACATGGCGCTTTGGACTTTATCATAAAATTACGTCTCAGAGCCTCTAATATTGCTCTAATAGTGATGAGTTCTATGTGAATAAAAAAAAATATGTCTTTTTTATTCAAAACGATACCTGAGAAAAGTAATATGCGCTTTATTTATCCTGATACAGTGTTTGAAAATTTATAACCTCACGAACATAACCTAAAAATTGAAATGTGGTCCTGACAATTTACGTCCTGCATTTTTTTTTACAAAAGTGTGTAAATTTACATCGTCGCACGTAGGTCAAATAATTTCCATCGTGGTACGATGTACAATTACACCAACTTTTTTTACAGTGTACGCTTTAATTTTTTTTTAAATTAGTTTGAAAGGTTATTGATAAATTAAAATTTTCATAAATGAGAGTTGAAATTAAAAAAAAAATAGGTAAAAATTATTTGAATGTTTTAATGAAAATTATAGTTCATAGATTCTTATTTTGTGAAATGATTAATTAATTATTAGCTGATTGATTTTTTTCACGATAATAAATTAAATGAAGATTAAAATTCAGTTTTTTTATAAATTGAGTAACATAAATTGATTATTTACTTGAAGGTTATATAATTGAATATTGGATATAATTTGTATAATAAAAGTTTATTTATATTTAAAATACCCTTATTACAATTGAATCATTTTTCAAATGTGCCTGATTTTGTAAAACGAGTATCTCAATTTAGTTTTCAAAATATATGTGTAAATATGTTTTATTTTTTCTAAAATTAGTATAAAAGGTTACGAATAAATTGAGTTTCTAGAAATGAAATTACAAATTAAAAAAAAATGTAAAGTAAAAATTAATTGAATGTTTTAATTAAAGTCATAATTTAATGCTTTTAATTTTTCAAATTGATTGATTAATTATTATTTGATTAATTTTTTTCAAAATAATAAATTACATGTAGATTGATTTTGATTTGTTTCAATTAAGTACATCAATTTATTATTTACTTTAAGGTTATGTAATTGAATATTAGCTATAATTTCTATGATAAAAGTTTATTTACATTTAAAATATCTCTATTCCAATTACGTAATTTCTCTCAATGTTTATGATGTTGCGAAATGATTATCTGAATTTAATTTTCAAAATTATATGTAAATATGTTTTAATTTTTTCTCAAATTACTAAAAAAAGGTTACTATTGAATCAGACTTTCAGAAATGAAACTGAAAATTTAAAAAAAAATGTAAAGTAAAAATTGTTTGAATGCCTGAATGAAAATTATAGTTGAATGTTTTTTATGTTGTCAACAGATTAATTAATCATTAGCTGATTAATTTATTTTCAATATTAAATTACGTAAAGATTAAAAATTATTCGAATGTTTTTATTAAAAGAACTGTTTATTGCTTTTCATGCTGTTAAATGATTAATTAATATACCTATATATTTTGAATTTATCTGGAATTAGTTTTAAAAGTCATTAATAGATTAAATGTATAGAAATGCAATTTCATATGAAAAAATCTATTTTGAATGTTTCAGTTAGAATAATCGTTTAATGCTTTTTAAGTTTTGAACTAATTAATTATATATTAACTGATTCTATTTCATAAACAAATTAAATTTTCAGGAATAAAAGTGAAAATCCTTCACATGAAAAAAGGTAACCTCCATCTTGTGCAAGATTGTGGTATAAAAGGAATCGTTATGTAATAGAATATTGAATATGATTTTTATAATAAAAGTTTATTCATATTTAAAATACCTCCATTCCAATTTCGTAATTTTCAAAATGTTTTGGATGTTGTGAGATAATGATCTAAATTCAATCTTCAAAGTTATACGTAAATGTGTTTTAAGTTTTTATGAAATTACTTAAAAAGATTATAAATAATTGCAATTTTTAGAAAAATATAAGATAAAACTTATTTTGATGTTACAATGCAAATTATATTGTGGGTTGATTTTTATGTTATGAACTGATGAATTAACTTTTAATAACTATTGACTGATTCATTTTTTTCAAAAAAGTGAATTACATAAAGATTGAATTTGAATTGTTTTCAATTAAGTCACATAAATTGATTACTTACATTAAGGTTATCTGATTTAATATTGGCTGCTATTGTTATGATAAAAATTTATTTTTCCTTTAAAATATCTCCATTACAATGATATAATTCTTTAAAATGTTTGTGATGTGGTGAAGTGAGTCTCCGAATTAAATTTCAAAATTATATGTGCATATTTTTCAATTTTTACATTCTCATTCTAATGAGAAGGTATTGGTTTTATGTAAAATTTGACATAGTCGGTTTTCATCAAATCTCCACGTTTTGAGACCCCCTGAGCTAGAAAAAACGATTTTTACCAAGGTGTCTGTCTGTCTGTAGTCTGTCTGTCTCTCTGTCTGTCAGTCTGTCTGTCTGTCTGTAGCCACGATAACTTTCGAAAAAATGATCAGATTTGATTGAGCTTGGGCACAATTTTTTAAGGCCGAAAAAGAGAGAACGAGTTCGTTAACCAGCTATTTTGGATGAAAATTCAAAAAGTGAGCACATTTTGAAAATTTTTGAGACCACTTTTTTTTAAGATTTGAAAATTCTATGTACGGTTATTAGTAGTACGCAAAATTACGAACAAAATATTCTAATGACTTTTCGTGATAAAAAAAAAATTACTGGAGTTATAGCATTTTCAAAATTCCAAAAAACAAACGAAAATGAACATTTTAAGCCGAAAAACGCACGATATGAAAAAAAGTCAAGAATAGAAAAACGTTGATTCCTGAACACCCTATAATATTTTCAGAACAACTTTTTGAATTTTTTGAAAAATAAAAAATTCAAATTTTGATCGCACAAAAAATTAATGAAAAATCAAAAATTCCATTTTGCTGTCAAACTATGCAAGATACGAGAAAAGATCATCCTACCAAAATTGTGCACCTAAAAAAGATCTACAAATTTCTTATTGTTCACTTTTTGACATGACGCGTAGTTTTTGTTTTATTCGTAAAAAACAGCATTGAAAATAGAAAAATCAAATTTTCAGACGAATATTACCAGCTACGAAAAAATTACCGAAACAAAATTTGTTCATCCAAGGAAGAGGTACAAATTTGTTGTGACTCATGTTTCGATAGGATGCGTGGTTTTTGTTTTATTCGTGAAAATAAAATTGACAGTAAAAAAAATCAAATTTTTGAAAAAACAATGCAAGGTACGAAAACATATGAATGAACACAAATTGTGCATTCAAAAAAGACTTACAAACCCGTAATCAATTTTTGTGGTAAGAATATATTCAAAATCAAAACAAAAAAAAATAACTTTTTAGATAAACGGCACAAGCTAAAATAAAATGTTAACTAATAAAATTTGTCGCCTAAATTATATCATTACTTTTCATTTGAAGTCAAATACAAATTTAGTAATTTGTATATGAAGAACATATAACACGAAGCACAAAGTGCGCGCTCAGTGTATTTACCAAATCCCGCGCCGTAAGTGCGCTCAAACTTTTTTGTTTCTATCATGCATACGGTGCACAGAACCGAGCGTGGAACGCCAGGTTCAAATGATTTTCAAATCAAATATCGAGCGCGAAGCGCGAGTGTCTGGATGAGAATGTATTCCTTAAGGTCGATAGAACCTTGAGTAAATAAAGTTCCTTTTCAGTCTAAAATAAAAACAAATTTAACAATCGCTTAATATGTAGAGGTTTTGATAATTTTATAATATTTGCAAACAAACTTTTTCTTTTCATCGAAGTCGAACACGAAGTTCAAAAATCTAGAGGAGCCGAGTGTAAAGCGCGATGTAAATACGCCCGAGCGCGTAGCGCGAGGTGAATACATAATCGAGCGCGAAGCGCGAGATCTAACAGTCGCGCGCCCTAGGCGCGCTCAAACTTGCGAGCGAAGCGAGCCGCGCGCAAAGCGAGCGATGAGAATGTGCCCGCGCAGCGGGCAGATTTTTTTTTGTTTTACTTTGGAAGGTTATTAATAATCGAAATTTTTAGATAAATATTAAATACAAGTTATTCTAATATTTCAATGAAAATAATTATTAAATGTTTTCTATGTTCTGAAATCATTAATTAAATATTAAATATTTCTGTTAAAAATTACATTTTCTGGAATTAGTTAAAAGATGATTAATAAATCAAATTTAGTAGAAGAAAAGTCCAAAAAAGAAAAATATATATAAAGTAAAAATTATTTGAATTTTCACAATATCAAATAACATAAAGATTGAAATTCAATATTCTATAATTAAGTAACATAAATTGATTATTTACTTTGAGATTATGAAAATAGCCCTATTCCAGTTACATAAATGTCCAATTGTTTCTGAGATTGCGAAATGAGTATCTGAATTCAATTTTCAAAATTATATATACATATGCTTTCATATGTAGGCAAATCTTTAAACTTTAAAGTAAACCTCACGGTTATATTCATTTGAGCAACAATAATTAATAAATTAATTCAAATTTTCATAACAATATGAAGTAAGAATTATTTGAATGTTTAAATGAAAATAATTATTTGATACTTTTCATGTTCTAAACTGATTAATTAATTATTAGCTGATTACTGTTTTTCACAATATTGAATTACATCAATATTGAATTTTAATTAGATAAAATAAGTTGATTATTCACTTCAATTTTATGTAATTGAATACTGACTATAATTTTTGTAATAAAAGTTTTTTTGAATACCTTCATTATAATTATATAATTTTTTTAAATGTTTGCGATATTTAAATGAAAATATTGGTGTAATGCTTTATGTTTTTAAATGATTGATTAATTATTGATTCTATAAGCACTTTACTTTTCTGGAATTTTTTCAAAAGCTTATTAATAAATCAAAATATTCAGAAATGAAAGTTAAAATTTAAAAAAATATATAATGTAAAAATAATTTGATTATTTCGATGAAAATAATTGCTTGAGGGTTTTTATGTTGTGAACTGTTTAATTAATTATTAGCTGATCAATTTTTACCACAATATTGAATTACATAAAGATTGAATTTAAATTGTTTTAAATTCAGAAACATAAATTGATCATTTGCTTTCAGGTAATGTAATTGAATACTGGATATAATTTGCATCATAAAAGTTTATTTAAATTTGAAATACCACTAATTACATTATTTTTGAAATGATTCTGATGTTGTGAAACGAGTATCTGCATTCAATTTTCAAAATTAGATTTGAATATGTTTTTATTTTTTCTGAAATTAGTATGGAAGTTTACTAATATGTTTAATTTTCAGAAATGATAGTGATTTTTTTCTAATGTAGAATAAAAATTATTCCAATGATTGAATTAAAATTATAGTTGAATGTTTTTTATGTTATGAACAGATTAATCAATCATTAGCTGATTATTTTTTTCAACTATTTTGAATTCCATGATGATTGAATTTTAATTGCTTTTGATTAGGTAACATAAACTGATTATTTACTTCAAGGTTATGTAATTGACTATTGACTATAATTTGTATAATAAAAGTTTGTTAATGTTTAAAATACCTCTATTCCAATTATATATATATATATATATATATATATATTTTTTTTTAATTTTGCGATGTCGTGAAATGAGTATCTGAATTTTTATTTCGAAATTATGTGCACATATATTTTAATTTTCTCTAAAATAGTTTAAAGGCATATTAATCATTCAAAGTTTCAGAAAAATATGGAGTAAAAATTATTTGAATGATTCAATGAAAATAATTCTTCAACACTTTTTGTGTTATGAAAGGATTAATTCATTATTAGCTAATTAACTTTTTTATAAAATTAAATAACATAAATATTTAATTTCAATTTTTCTCCATCAAGTAACATAAATCAATTATTTACTTTAAGGTGATGTGATTGAATATTGGATCTAATTAGAGTAGATATAATAAAAGTTTATTTTTTTAAACCTATCCCTATTACAATGATGTAATTTTTTCATAATATTTATGATGTCAAATGAGTATCTGAATTAAATTTTCAAAATTATGTGTACAATGTTCATGAGTTTTATTTTTTCCTGAAAAGTAGTATAAAAGATTATTAATATGTAAAATTTTCAGAAATGAAATTTCAAGATTAAAAAATATATAAAGTGAAAATTATTTGAATTTTTGAATGAAAATAATTATTTAAGGCTTTTTATTTTGTAAACTGACTCATTGATTATTGACTGATTGATTTTTTTCACAATATTAAATGTTGTACATATTGAATTTAAATTTGTTTCCATTGAGTAACATAAATTGATTATTTACTTTAAGGTTATGTAATTGAATATTGCATATAATTGGTATAATAAAAGTTTATTTATATTTGAAATACCCCTATTCCAGTGACGTAATTTTTAAAATGTTTCTGATGATGTGATATGATTATCTGAATTCAATTTTCCAAATTATATGTACACATGTTTTCATTTTTTCTGTAATCAGTTCAAAACGTTGTTGATGACTGAAATTTTCAGAAAAATATAAAATCAACATTATTTGAATGTTTCAATGAAAACAATGATTTAATGCTTTTCATGTTCTGAACTCATTGATTATTTATTGGCTGATTATATTTTTGCACAATATTAAATTACTTGAAGATTTAATTTTAATTTTTTAATGTTAGCTAGCATAAATTATTATAAAAAAATCTGCCCGCTTCGCGGGCACATTCTCATCGCTCGCTCGCAAGTTTGAGCGCGCCTAGGGCGCGCAACTGTTGGATCTCGCGCTTCGCGCTCGATCATATATTTATCTCGCGCTTCGCGCTCGATTATGTATTCACCTCGCGCTACGCGCTCGGGCGTATCTACATCGCGCTTTACGCTCGGTTGCTCTAGATTTTTCAACTTCGTGTTCGACTTCGATGAAAAGAAAAAGTTTGTTTGCAAATATTATAAAATTATATACATAGTAATAATAATAATAATAATATAATAATATAAATATATATATATAATATAAATATATAATAATAATATACATATATATACATATATACATAGCCATACCACGCTGAAAAAACCAGTTCTCGTCAGATCACTGAAGTTAAGCAGCGTTGGGCGCGGTTAGTACTTGGATGGGTGACCATTCGAGAAAACCGAGTGCTGTTGGCACATCGTGGGTGTGGTGAGCCCACACTTGTAGTTATTTTACTACAAGCTATCAACCTAGAAACACTACCCGAATCGGGTAGTGTCACGCCTACCCTGAAAGGGAAATGGCTTAATGGTATACATCAAAACCTCTACATAATAAGTGATTGTTAAATTTGTTTTTATTTTAGACTGAAAAGGAACTTTATTTACTCAAGGTTCTATCGACCTTAAGGAACACATTCTCATCCAGACACTCGCGCTTCGCGCTCGATATTTGATTTGAAAATCATTTGAACCTTGCGTTCCATGCTCGTTTCTGTGCACCGTATGATAGAAATAAAAAAGTTTGAACGCACTTACGACGTGCGATTTGGTAAATACACTGAGCGTGCACTTTGTGCTTCGTGTTATATGTTCTTCATATACAAATTACTAAATTTGTATTTGATTTCAAATGAAAAATAATGATATAATTTAGGCGATACATTTTATTCATTAAAATTGTATTTTAGCTTGTGCCGTTTTTCAAAAAAGTTAATTTTTTCATTTTGAATATATTCTTACAACAAAAATTGATTACAAGTTTGTAAATCTTTTTTTAATGCACAATTTTTGTTCATTTATCTGTTTTCGTACCTTGCATTGTTTTTTCAAAAATTTGATTTTTTTACTGTCAATGTTATTTTCACGAATAAAACAAAAACTACGCATCCTATCGAAACATGATTTGCAGCAAATTTGTACCTCTTCCTTGCATGAACAAATGTTGTTCTTGTCATTTTTTTCGTAGCTCGTGTTATTCGTCTAAAAATTTGATTTTTCTATTTTCAATGCTGTTTTTTACGAATAAAACAAAAACTACGCGTCATATCAAAAAGTGAATGATAAGAGATTTGTAGATCTTTTTTGGGTGCACAATTTTGGTGGAATGAGCTTTTCTCGTATCTTACATAGTTTCACAGCAAAATGGAATTTTTGATTTTTCATTATTTTTTTGTGCGATCAAAATTAGAATTTTTTATTTTTCAAAAAATTCAAAAAGTTGTTATGAAAATATTATAGGGTGTTCAAAAAGCAACGTTTTTCTCCTCTTGACTTTTTTCATATCGTGCGTTTTTCGGCTTAAAATGTACATTTTCGTTTGTTTTTTGGAATTTTGAAAATGCTATAACTCCAGTAATTTTTGTTTTATCACGAAAAGTCATTAGAATATTGTGTTCGTCATTTTGCGTACTACTAATAACCGTACATAGAATTTTTAAATCTTCAAAAAAAGTGGTCTCAAAAATTTTCAAAATGTGCTCACTTTTTGAATATTCATTTAAAATAGCTGGTTAACGAACTCGTTCTTTCTTTTTAGGCCATAAAAAAGTGTGCCAAAGCTCAATCAAATCTGATCATTTTTTCGAAAGTCATCGTGGCTACAGACAGACAGACTACAGACAGACAGACACCTTGGTAAAAATCGTTTTTTCTGGCTCAGGGGGTCTCAAAACGTGGAGATTTAATTTAAACCGACTATGTAAAATTTTACATAAAACCAATACCTTCTCATTAGAATGAGAATGTAAAAATGAATTTTTTGAAAAATATAAAATAAACATTATTTAAATGTTCCAATGGGAATAATTATTTATTGCATTTCATGTTGGAAAATGATTAATTAATTATTAGCTGATTAGTATTTTTACAATATTAACCCTTCGTTTGGCACATGTTCCGATAACCTTTGGTTTGGCACATGTGGTCTGGCCAGACCCCTGTATATTTTCATGCAAATGTATGGAAATACTGCGTTTTTGGAGGTGTATTGAAATGCATTTATATATCATGCAGGTATATATTTTTGGTTTTTTCTTATTCCTAGCAGCTTTCGCATATATTTAATTACCTGCTGTGGTAGAACTAGAAAAATTTAATGTAGAAAAACTAATTTCACAGGTGAAGAAAATATATTTTTTTTTTCCTTAATTTTTACGCTTTATTATAATCTGTACCATCCCTCCGATGGCACACTGGGGCCAAAAAGACTCCAGGCATTTTCAATCCTAATTTAAGTCTCTTCAACATTTGACAATGGTACTTATACGGTCCTGTCACCCTAGCCAGATACCCCCTCCGACTCGAAAAAAATGTCATTTTTCTCTATTTTTTAACTTATACAATCTTTTTTTCATATTCAGAAGAAGTTTTGAACTAAATAACCCACAGCATTCTTTGAAGTAACTATCCAAGAGTGTCTGAAAAATTCAGCTACTCAAAATAATGAATTGGCTCTTTGCGGGAAGCCTTTTTCGCTTGGGGTCAAAAAGCCCACAGTATGCCAGCTATGTTACGCATCGGGAAGTGTGCCATCGAAGGGTTATTCTTATAAATGGAATTTATGTGAATGAGGGAGAAGTAAGGGAAGGGAGAAGAAGTAGGTGAAGTATGTGAGTGGATTTTGGGGAAGTAGATGATGGAGAAATAAGGGAAGTGATGTGATTTGAAATGTGGGATGTGAGGGTTTGGGAAGTAGGAGAAGTAATTGTAAGTGAGAGATGTAAGGAGCGGGGAAGTAGAGAAAGGAGAAGTAAGGAATGCGAGGGAGTAGAAAGTGGGAGAAGTGAGGGATGTGAACAATGTGTGGGGTCGGGATGTAGAGGAGGGGGAAGTAAGAGAAGTGAATGAAACTAGAGGAATTGTGAAGAGGGAAAGAAGATGAGGGAGAAGTGAAGAAAGGAAGGGCAGGAGAAGTATGTGAGTGGAATTAGGGATAGTAGAAGATGGGGAAGTGAGGGGATTGGAAGTGTGGGATGTGAGGGATTCGGAAGTAGGAGAAGCGAATGTCAGTCTGCGATGTGAGAGAGGGAGAAGTAAGGAAAGTGAGGAGATAGATAGTAAGAGAAGTGAGGGATGTGAAGAATGTTAGGGGTGGTGATGTAGAGGAGGGGGAAGTAAGAGAAGTGAAGGGGGTGAGAAAGTGCGCGGATCGGATGCGTGGGGAATGAACGCAGGGGACTTGAGGAGAGGGAAAGGTAAGGGAAGGGGCGGGGTGAAAAGTAGAGTTAATGAGGGGCTGGGCAGTGTTGGCAGGGAATTAGTGAAAGTGAGTGTATGGGAAGTGAGTGATGTGATGGAAATGGAAGCAGGAGAAGTAAGGGTTCACTTTATAACGTTCACATATGTGTATGCAAGATGCCAAGAGAATATAAAAGGCAATTTGAATGGAAAAATACCAAGAGAAACTAAAAAAACGAATTAAAATGTTCAAAATGCATTATACATATTTAATACATTTCCGCATAAAATATATAGGGGTCTGGCAAGGCCATATGTGCCAAAACGATGTATATTTAAATAAATATCCTTGTAATTATCCGTGTATGGCATGTATCCTTTCAATTCTCTTTTAAAATGATAGCTGAGGAAATTTTAGGAAAAGTCAGGGAGTTTCAAATCACTAACTCAATCAGAAGTATACTAAATAAACATTTTGAATCGCGAAAGGTCCGGCTGGACCCATGTGCCAAACGAAGTGTTAAATTACATAAAGATTGAATTATAATTTTTCTATACTAATGAGCATGAATTATTTACTTCAAGGTAATGTAGTTGAATATTGGTTATAATTCGTGCAATGAAACTTTATTCATATTTAACATATCTCTGTTGCAACTATATAGTTTTCTTAAATGTTTATGCTATTTTGGAATGAATATCTCAATTGCTTTCTCACAATTATATGTAAATATGTTCTAATTTCTTCAGAAATTAATTAAAAATGTTAATTATAATCTTCATAAAAATATAAAGTAAAATTGATTTGGATGTTTCAATGAAAATATTTGTTCATTAATTTTTACGTTGTATACTAATTGATTTTTTCACAATATTGAACCACCTAATTATTGAATTATAATTTATCGTTTGGGTGGTAAACAGGAATTTATTACTGACATTAATATTATATCATTTAATATTGGCTTTGATCTGTACAATCGAAGTTTATTTACCTTTCATACCTTTATTACAATTGAGTAACCTATCATGACGTCATGGTTATGATAGGATAGGTGGAAATGTCAGGAAGGTTAGCATAGTTGGTACATATTTACAATGAAATAAGATATGCCAGAATTTCAGGTTGGAGTATCGGATAGATTTGATCAGAATCGGGCACTACAAGTCAAAATTTTGGATAGTTGATTTTATTTCTTGAAACTGAAAGGTCTTCAACCGATAAAAGAATAAAACCTAATTGCGCAAATGCATTTTACACTTGAAAAATATTACTATTTATACATTCATAACTTACTTTTACGTTTAGAATATTTTTTCAAAAACGTCTTATGCATTCCCATGAAAGGATGTACTAACTATGCTAACCTTCATGACATTTGCACCTATCCTATCATGATTATGACGTTTAGCTCAGATACTCAATCATATCATTATTTTAAATGTTTGTGACCAATTCTCGATTATCATATTCCACTTTTTGCACGCTTCAGAGAAGGAAATGAAAGAAATGGAAGGTTGTAGGAATTGAAGTTGGAAATATCATCTTTAAAATGAGATTAGGAATATGATAAAATATCTACTGGTTCTCGAATTGTCATTTAAATTCGACAATCGACTGCCGCTCGACGAACTGATTTTCATCTTGGACCTGCTTCCACATTTTTTATCATCAGTCGAGAAAAAGTAAATATTTCATTATGTTATTGGTCTCATTTTAAAGAGCATATTCCAAGCTTTAATTTATCGCAGTTTGAATTTTTTCAATTCACTTATCTGAGGCATGGAGAAGTGGGACTTAATATATCGCTGAGATAACCACGAAAAAAGAGAGGCATGTAACTTAATTCAATTTTCGAAATTATATGGGAAGTGAAGAATATAAAAGGCAATTTGAATGGAAAAATACCAAGAGAAACTAAA
>CAKNYM010046597.1:58463-68676 GCA_932195095.1 Andricus curvator
TTACAATCTGAGACTCTAATGAACTCGACTGAGTTTGAAAATCCTTAATGCGGTTGAGATACAGAAATAATAGTAAATTTAAATATACAGTTCAGTTGAAGAATACGAAATAAGGTAAATAGACAAAATATAGACTTTGTTTCCAGTCAAAAGAGAGTTAAAATTAACTGTTACGACGTAACAATGCTTATATACAACGCATAGTCTCATACACGGTGCTGCCGACAGAGAGACTCATATTGAATGGAGATGTGGAATTGTGATAAGTATATAATAGTAATAATTTTATTGCAGAGGTAATGCTCCAGAAGTATTCAGATGCTACGGAAAAAACAAATATCATTTACAATTCAGGAATGGTTACGAAGGTGTGGTGATCGCATAAAAATCGCTAGAAACAAAACAATGAATGTTGAGGCAAGAGATATGACTAGAGATTAAAGAAATTTACGAGCAAGGGCTGTCTATTAATTTGCTACTTATATGTTATATATTGCTATATTTATATACTATTTATTTATTAATAACAAAAGTATTATAAACAGAATTTTGTTCCATGTAATAGAGTTTATTACAGACAAAAATAAGAAGCATCAAATGAAGAAATCACTTCAAAGAAAGTCCTATGTTTCTTCTATTCTTATTTTGCGTATTGATGGTTTACATTAGAAAATTTTCCCAAAATTTGAGTATCTTACCTCAATGATTCTGAAATTTAAAAGAATTTGAATTAAACTTATTTTAAAATGCAATATTTTTTAAGGAGTCGAGATTAAGACTTCGCTGGACACGGTTCGTCTGAAATGACTTTAACCCAAAGGTGTGAACACTGCAAATGTTTTTCTTTATTACATTCTCATTCTAATGAGAAGGTATTGGTTTTATGTAAAATTTGACATAGTCGGTTTTCATCAAATTTCCACGTTTTGAGACCCACTGAGCCAGAAAAAACGGTTTTTACGAAGGTGTCTGTCTGTCTGTAGTCTGTCTGTCTGTCTGTCTGTCTGTAGCCACGATAACTTTCGAAAAAATGATCAGATTTGATTGAGCTTTGGCACACTTTTTTATGGCCGAAAAATAGAGAACGAGTTCGTTAACCAGCTATTTTAGATGAAAATCCAAAAAGTGAGCACATTTTGAAAATTTTTGAGACCACTTTTTTGGAAGATTTGAAAATTCTATGTACGGTTATTAGTAGTACGCAAAATGACGAACAAAATATTCTTATGACTTTTCGTAATAAAAAAAAAATTACTGGAGTTATAGCATTTTCAAAATTCCAAAAAACAAACGAAAATTAACATTTTAAGCCGAAAAACGCACGATATAAAAAAAAGTCAAGAGGAGAAAAACGTTGATTCCTGAACACCCTATAATATTTTCATAACAACTTTTTGAATTTTTTGAAAAATAAAAAATTCAAATTTTGATCGCACAAAAAATTAATGAAAAATCAAAAAAGCCATTTTGCTGTAAAACTATTCAAGATACCAGAAAAGATTATCTTACCAAAATTGTGCACCTAAAAAGGATCTACAAACTTCTTATCATTCACTTTTTGATATGACGCGTAGTTTTTGTTTTATTCGTAAAAAACAGCATTGAAAATAGAAAAATCAAATTTTCAGACGAATATTACCAGCTACGAAAAAATGACCGAAACAAAATTTGTTCATCCAAGGAAGAGGTACAAATTTATTGTGACTCATGTTTTGATAGGATGCGTGGTTTTTGTTTTATTCGTGAAAATAACATTAACAGTAAAAAAAATCAAATTTTTGAAAAAACAATGCAAGGTACGAAAACATATAAATGAACAAAAATTGTGCATTCAAAAAAGACTTACACACCCGTAATCAATTTTTGTGGTAAGAATATATTCAAAATGAAAAAATTAACTTTTTTGATAAACGGCACAAGCTAAAATAAAATGTTAACTAATAAAATTTGTCGCCTGAATTATATCATTACTTTTCATTTGAAATCAAATACAAATTTAGTAATTTGTATATGAAAAACATATAATACGAAGTACAAAGTGCGCGCTCAGTGTATTTAGCAAATCGCACGCCGTAAGTGCGCTCAAACTTTTTTGTTTCTATCATACGGTTCAAATGATTTTCAAATCAAATATCGAGCGCGAAGCGCGAGTGTCTGGATGAGAATGTGTTCCTTAAGGTCGATAGAACCTTGAGTAAATAAAGTTCCTTTTCAGTCTAAAATAAAAATAAATTTAACAATCACTTAATATGTAGAGGTTTTGATAATTTTATAATATTTGCAAACAAACTTTTTCTTTTCATCGAAGTCGAACACGAAGTTCGAAAATCTAGAGGAGCCTAGCGTAAAGCGAGATGCAAATACGCCCGAGCGCGTAGCGCGAGGTGAATACATAATCGAGCGCGAAGCGCGAGATCCAACAGTCGCGCGCCCTAGGCGCGCTCAAACTTGCGAGCGAAGCGAGCCGCGCGCGCAGCGCGCCATGAGAATGTGCCCGCGAAGCGGGCAGATTTTTTTGTATCTCGGATGTCTAACTATTTTCCGATGAAAACCAAAATGTTTGCCAGGGCCGTGGGCATTTGCAGTGTTCGCACTTTTGGGTTAATGTCATTTCAGACGAACCGTGTGAAGGCTGATTATAAAATTAAAAACAGTATACATTCAAATGAAGGCGCTATTAATTTTTAGCAATTAAGATCGATATTCTGGTCGGCACTATGCTTGCGCCCTGCAAGAAACCCGAAGTTGGCATATTTATATATTCCATATAAAATTGTTGTATCTAATCTTTTTTATATAATAACGAATATATCTAAAAAGAAGTCCACGCACGTAATTTTATATTGACAACTTGAAGGCTTTTCAGTTCAATATACACAAACTTCCTTGTCAAGTAAGTTTAAAGAAAAATCAGTTCGTGAAGCGAGCAGCAAGCGTCCTAACTTAAGGGTTCCGTAAGAACGGGTACAGTAAAGATTTTTTCATTTTTTTTTAAACTTCTGATCCTATATGCTCATTTTGAGTCTAATTTGAGTCAATTTTGAGAACTTTTTAGTAAAAAGAGCTAAATTTTCATGTTTGCGCATAGCAGCGCTATGATTAGTATTTTTCTCAGCGTTCTCAGTAATTTCCCTCGCATTAGATACTAGAAACACATCTGCATGCAAAAAATGAATTCGTTAGACCTAATAATTTCTGCGCTAGGCGCGATAACAGGGTTATTTAGATTTAAAAGTACTAAATTTTCATGTTTTTGCATAGCAACGCTACGATGAGTATTTTTCTCAGGGTTCTCAGTATTTTTCCTCGCATTAGATACTAGAAACACATCTGCATGAGAAAAATGAAGTCGTTAGACCTAATATTTTTTGCGCTAGGCGTGATAACAAAGAAATTGTATTTAAAAACTGAGATTGATTTTTTTTTGTAGTCAAAACTAAGCTTTACGCGCTATATCGTATTGTAATCATTTGTCCCACATAGCACACTTCCCGAAAAAACCAGGGCTGTCCCAGGTTTTTTCGGGAAAAGCATAGATCTAAACCTGGGACAGAACTGGTTTTTTCGGGAAGTATGCTATGTGGGTGTGTGCGTAAACCATTAGAAGATTCTCAATTTAAATTTTATAAAGTTTATCAAATTGAAAAATGATCGGGATTTAAAAATAATCACCAGAATTACCACCCTGTTGCTTTCAGTTCTACAAAATCATTTAACATTTTTTTGGAATGGATTTAGCTGTATACGAATATTAACATGTTATTTAAACAAATTTTTCTTTACTATTCGGACTTTTGTGCGTACATTACGACTACACTGCGATGATAGAAGTTTAGGATCAAGTCTTGCCTTCTTTAGAACTAAATTTTGCAACACCTTTTGCATGTCAAAAAAAATCCTAAAAGTCATCTCAAAGACAACAACAGGCCTGACATTAGACGTGCAAATGCCATATTAAAGATGTACTTTGGTCTATTATGAGACATCCAAACGGATGTCCATGTCCTTACTGGACGTTCTAAAGACATCTTTAAGATGTCGCGGTGCCCACTGGGCACTTTGCACGTTTTATCCTTTTTCGCGAATGAATGAATCGTAGGGGAAAAAATGAAAAAATCACGTGTTAAAACCTATATGTAAATCAGGTCTTCATTTTATATGCCTCAAAAGTTTGCGTTGGTCCCGAGCCTTTTTCCTCCAAAATACCACCGAATTGTTGCTATTTTGAGGTTTCGTTACACAAGGTAAAGACAAAGTTGAAGTTGAGTTTTGTGATTCGACTGCGATAAATTTGAATTTCTAAATATTTTGCCCACTTCAGGTTAGTGTTTACCTTCTGCAACCAAACCTCAAAAAAGTAATACTGGAGGCCATTTTTAAAACTCATTTTTTTTCTAAAAAAAGGCTCGTGACCGACGCGAAATTTGAAGGGATATAAAATGAATACCTGATGTACATATACTGTAAATCCGTGATTTTTTCATTTTTCTCCCTAGAACTTATTCATCAGCGAAAATTGACAAAACCTGTAAATTGACGAATTTGAAAGTGTAATTTTATACATTTCAGCTTCAGAAATGTAGAAAAAAACATCAAATTCATAAAAGTTTGATCAAGAATGAACCTTATGAGGTAACTTTAAATTTAAAAATGTCAACACTGATTTTAATAACGTTTCGAAAATCTCGGAAAATGGTTATAAATTTTATTTATTTCTAAAATAGAATTTTCGCTTATTATTTCATATCATAGTTACTTTTGATTATGTTATATACAATTTTGAAGACTGTTTAATAATTGTGATTTCGTTGAATTTAATTTTACATTTTAGAATTTCAGCTTTTCTCTATTCTATAATGCACATAAATGTGACATTTTTCTGCATATTTGCTTTTTCAAAATCAAATTTCTGAATAAAAAGAAAGTAATTTCATAAATGTATGTCATAAATGAGTTGTATGACAATTTTTAGAAATTAGGTCGCAACAGACTCTAAATAAATATGAATAATAATAAATTTGTCTCTATACCATGAGCAAAATTAAATGTAATATGTTATAATGAGCGAAAATTTTATTTTAAAAATAACTAAAATATAACCATCTTTCGATACTTTATAAGCGTTATTAAAATCACGGTATACTTAATTCTTTCAATTGAAACGTAACTTTTAAAGTTCACTTTTTATCAGACTTTTTTGAAATTGAGGCTTTTTTCCATTTTTGATGGCGAAATATATAAATTTGTACTTTGAAATTCGTCACTTTGCACGTTTTATCCATTTTCACGAATGAATAATTTGTAGGGATAAAAATGAAAAAATCACAGATTTACACCTATATCTGATTTAGGTCTTCATTTTATCTCCCTTAAAATTGCGCATTGGTCCCGAGCCTTTTTCCACCAAAATACCAATGTTCAAAATAGACAGAATTATTGCTATTTTGAGGTTTCGTTACACAAGATAACGACTAAATTGAAGTTGGCTTTTGTGATTCGACTGCGAGAATTTGACATTTTTAATATTTTGCCCACTTCAGCTTAGTCTTTACCTTCTGTAACCAAACCCGTAAAATAGCAATACTTGGGGCTATTTTCAACATTAATTTTTTTGTAGAAAAAATCTCTGTGCCAACGCGAAATTGTTAGAGAGATCAAATGAAGACCTAATGTACATATACTGAAAATACGTGATTTTTTCATTTTTCTCTATAGAAGCTATTTATCAGCGAAAATAGACAAAACCTTCAAAGTGACAAACTTCAAAGTGTAATTTTATACATTTCAGCTTCAAAAGTGTATAAAAAAATAAAATTCCTAAAGGTTTCATCAAAAATGAACATGATGAGGTAACTTTAAATTAAAAAAATTCAGCACTGTGATTTTAATAACGATTTCGAAGCCTCGAAGAATGGTTATATATTTTATTTTTATCAGCCTATGTTGAATTTGAGGCTTTTTTCCATTTTTGAAGGTGAAATATATGTATAAAATTGTACTTTGAAATTCGTCACTTTGGACGTTTTATCCATCTTCGCGAATGAATGAAAAAATCACGGATTTACACCTATATGTAAATCAGGTCTTCATATTATCTCCTTTAAAATTTGGCGTATATCCCGAGCCTTTTTCTACCGAAATACCAATTTTCAAAATATACGGCATTATTGCTATTTTGAGGTTTCGTTACACAAGGTCAAGACTAAGTTGAAGTTGATCGACTGCGAGAAATTTAAATTTTTAGATAATTGGCCCAATTCAGCATAGTGTTTACATTCTGTAACCAAATCTCAAAGTAGCCAAATTGACGAATTTCAAAGTTGAATTTTATACATTTCAGCTTAAAAAATGTAGAAAAAAGTTCAAATTCCTAAAAAATTTGACAAAAAAAGAACCTTCTGAGGTAACTTTATATTTTTTAAATTCAACACTGGGATTTCAATAAGGATTCAGAAGCCTCGAAGAGTGGTTGTTTGTTTGATTTATATCAGACTTTTTTAATTTGATGCTTTTTTCCATTTCTGAAGGTGGAATATATAAAAATGCACTTTGAAATTCGTAACTTTTGATGTTTTATCAATCTTCGCGAATGAATGAAAAAATCACGTATTTACATCTATATATGTAAATCAGGTCTTCATTTTATCTGCCTTAAAATGTCGCGTTTTCCCCGAGCCTTTTTCTACCGAAATACCAATCTTCAAAATAGACCGAATTATTGCTATTTGAAGTTGACTTTTGTGATTTTTGAATTTTTAAATATGTGGCCCACTTCATCTTAGTGTTTACCTTCTGTAACCAAACCTCAAAATAGCCAAATTGATGAATTTCAAAGTGTAATTTATCCATTTCAGGTTCAAAACTGTATAAAAAAGATCGAATTCATAAAATTTTTATCAAAAATAAACCTTATGAGGTAACTTCTAATTTAAAAATGTCAACACTGTGATGTATTTCATATCATGGTTAACTTTGCTTATGTTATATCAAAGTTTAAAGACTTTTCAATGCTTGTGACTTCGTTGAATTTAATTTTACATTGCAGAATTTGAGCTTTTATCTAAATAGAGAAATAAATAATTTGTCCTACAAATTAATTTTAAATCATATCATACCTTATAAGAAAAATGTACTAAGCGTTGTCTGATTACGTTATGAAATAACCAATCGCATTTCTCATAATTCCTGTAAGATAAATGAATAAATATTAGAAAACTGTACGTTCACTTGAGTAAAAAATAGAAATAATTAGGCTTTTTCATATGACTGTATTATGGTAAAACTTATACCAATAGTGTAACAATTAATAAAAGGTTTCTTTTCAAATAGAAGTCATCTATATTTTATTAGATATGAGTTTTACTCTATTCTATAATGAACATAAATGTGACATTCCTCTACATCTTTGCATTTAAAAATCAAATTTCTGAATGAAAAGAAAGTATCTCTAAATGAGATAAAAAAACATTCATGTTCATTATAACGAAGATTCACAATTTTTAGAAATTATGTCGCAACAGACTTCAGAAAAATATTTGTTTTTTAATAAGATACAAATTCATCCAATTTGAAATGTAAAGCTTTATATCTTATTATTTTTCAAATTTATTAGAAATATTAGTACATATGTGAAATTCAATATTTAAAAACATACATTTGTTTATTTTTACTTAGAAACTAAAAGAAGAATCATATGCTTCAAAGTAAAATTTTAATTTATAAAACGAAACTTATATTTATTCATAAATAATAAATTTTCAAATTTCAAGCTTAAAATAATATTATTGATTTAAATTTGAAATTTCAAAAGGACTTTTGATCTTCAATTTTGCAAAAACCTTTTCTTTTAAGTAGATAGGTTATGTGCCAACTTGCGTGAGTGGCGTTGTTGAAATAGATAGTTTATGTTACAACTTGCTAATTTATACAAATAATATATACATACCTTTTAATTTGCAGTGTGTCGCGCTCAATGAATTTCGGTTGATAAGAAATAAGAATTCCTTTTATTTAACTTTCACAGCAAAGCTATTCAGCTATTTTTTTGCTCTTGCTCGTAGAGTCTTGACAGAGTTTACTGCTTCCTAATGGCTCACAAGGCGGCGCTGTCCAACTGACCTGAATTAGGTACTTCAGATTGGGCACGCCGAGGGCCAAACAATAATACGAATTGAATGGCCAAATTGCATGGGATAAAAATTTATTTTTACTTCCCGGTCTGATAAATTCTCATACTATCCCTTCAAAAATGCCTTTCTATTTTGCAAATTCGTCTTTCGTTTAGTTACAATCCACGAATCATATTTTTTTTAAATTATTGTCTATACATTTCTGTTACAATCCACGAATAATAGTTTTTTAAAATTATTTTCTATAAATTTCTTTAAAAATCTTGACTTTGCTAATTATGACTTTGAATTTCGTGTCCATTTGATCAGTTAGGCAGCGCCGCCTTGTCAGCGGTAAACTCTCTCATTGAAAACACGCTACAAACTCACAGATCGCACGAAACTGGTTTGAGAACACGCCATACATTAGAACCGTCCTGCACGGTCAAACATGGCGAGGAGTATGGGGTAGCGGTTACGAGGTTTCTTATATAGGACAAGCTCAAAAATGGTTATTTCTCATCCGAACCAGCAGTACAAAATGTATATTGTATCCACATACAGAGGGAGAAATAACCATTTCTGAACTTGTAATATTCGAAAATTTCTTTGATTTTGTGAATTTTACGATTATTAATGTTACTTTAACATGTGCGCGTGAACACAGAACATTTTTCCATTTGTTCCATGCTAAGCAGGTATATATGTGGATACAATGTGCCTTTTTTACGGCCTATCGGGGTTACAAATAACGATTTTTGAACCTTTGGCGATGAGAAATCTTTTATTATTTCATATTTTGACATATACCGACCTTGCGTGAACTGAAGACATTTTTTTAGGACTCACTTTTTTCAAGAGTTATTTTGACACTTACCAGAAACTTTTTAGCCCTACCCAAAAATGGAAACAAACTATTTAATTTTTTCGATACGCCCTAATATGTCGATGGCTCCATTGCAGAGAGCCCCTGCAATAGAGCCGTTGGTCGATATTTGATTATGTAAAAGTTACCAAAATCGAAGTCTATGGTACCACAATTTCTCTCGTTAAGATAAAAAACAATGTATCATCCCCTAAAATGCACGCGAAGTAGGGTTTGGTTGCGGCAACCAGTAATCTGGTTCTCCTAACCGAACTGTCAAGTTGCGCATGGACGGACCCAACTCAACCAAACTGCTTGCTACCATCAGTACAAAGAACCCAACTGTTCGGTTACAGTAACCTAAAGGTTCGACTGCAGTAATAGAATAGTTGGTTTACAGCAAATTAACTGTTTATTTACATCAATTGACCCCCGCCCTTCCCCTCCCCCTTACCACCTCTTCTGAGGGTTTGGGTGCTGGGTGAAACGAAGTAAACAACGCATACGAAAATAAAATTATTATACAAGTATTTATAGTTCATTACAGAACCCTAATTATACCGAATGAAACACAACTATTTAGAGAATACGCTTGAAACTGGCGAATTTTGAAAACTTTAGTTGCCATTTGTCAATTTTCTGTCTTGTTAAAAATATGTAACATTATAAAAAGTATTGTTTAGTTGACAGTAAAACTCTGGTAGCAAGCATGGCGTTGAAACATATAGTCCCGACTTTTCTCACTCCTGTGTGAAAGCCTAAAACATTATTATGAGAAGTTGTAGGCTCCGGAAGCTACGATCATGGTTCTTTAAAGCAACCAATCCCGACGCAACTGGAACGTGTACGTCATCCGCTTCTGCTCCTTCTGTCCTAGAAGGTAAGCTAGAGCGGGAAATTTACGCGAGATAACATCGGGCAACACTGTTCCTTGGAGTCAGGTCTCTAGCCGCGGATGATCCCACGCGGCAGACGGGACAGTTGGAGATGAAGTTTCACCTCTGGATACTTTTTTAGAGCTACCAATCTTTGTAGAATGTTATGAGGAACAGTGTTGACGGACCAGATGAAGTGATCCCAGAAGAACAGCCTTTTGCATCCGGTTCGCGATGGAATGAGTCTGACGCTGGCAAGCCGGAATCTTGTTGAGTTGGCTAATAAATATCCGTTTTTTCGCAAAAAGAATACCTGAGCTCTTAAATACTGAGGCGTTTGATGAGCATATTACGGGTGCATATTG
>CAKNYM010046598.1:0-38826 GCA_932195095.1 Andricus curvator
TTACAGCTGTCCTCAACAACAGGATTGTTCGACGAATTGAGCCTGTATGGCGAGAGCTGTACGAACAACGTGGCTCGAAAGAAGGTGTAGCAGGCTGCCGAGAGAACCTGCTAATTGACAGGTGTGTCTGTAAAGATGCTGCAGCCCATCAGCGCGTCCTGTCAATGGCCTGGATTGACTATCGGAAAGCTTTCGATTCAACCTCTCATAGACTTATCATCTGTCTGTTGGAAAGCTTGAAGGTACATCCACACATAGTGAGATGCATAGAGAGATTGATCCCTCTTTGGAAAACTAGATTTACTATCTCATCTAGAAATTATCGTGTGACAACGAACAACGTCACCTTCCAGAGGGGCTTCTTTCAAGGTGATACCATGAGCCCTTTGCTTTTTTGCATCACACTTTTGCCTCTATCTCTCGCACTACGAAATTCTCCTGGATACCTCTGTGGTGACACTAATCAGCGCGAGCATAAGGTCACTCATGTATTTTATATGGATGAACTGAAAATCTATGCCTCTGGTAGAAGCAAACTTAATACTGGTATAAATATTGTCAAGAACTACACAGGAGAGATTGGGATGGACTTTGGCTTGGACCAGTGTGCCAAAATTTATCTGAATAAAGGAAAGATTACTGGCGTTCCCAAGGACCCTGGGCTTGTGGATATAAGTGTTATCAGACATATTAATACTGGAGAGACCTATACATACCTGGGCGTGCCTCAAAACCGCATTCAGGACGTAACATCAGTGAAGGAGTCTCTCCGAAGCAGATACAAGCATCTTCTTCGACAGATTTGGTCTTCCAATCTGTCGGCGTTGAACAAGGTATCTGCGACTAACATGCTTGCCGTCCCGGTTCTAATCTACTCGTTTGGGGTAGTTCAATGGACGAAGAACGAGCTTGCATATCAATTCGTCAGTTCCGCGATTATATATTTCACGCCGTCAAGGCGGACGCGGACTTCTGAATCTCCAGTGTCTTCATAACCGGATTGTTCTAAGTACAGCTTACATCGTTGCGAATGGCAGAGATCCTCTCCTAAAGATGGTCAGGAACCACGAGATGATTGGCGAAGGAGCGTTCCCTTACAAAGCCGCGGAGCAAACGGCCGAGACCTTTGGCCTGAATTTTAACATCAGAAGTGAGGAAAGTGCATCACTTCATCTAGATGCTTCACTTCTAAAAACCAAAGTGAAGAAAGCAGAGGTTGAAAATATTCACTAAGAGCTACTCGACAAGAAAATGCACGGAAACTTTCACAGAAATGTAGAAAAAAAGTCCTTGTCCAAGGAGCAAACTTTTGCTTTCTTCAAATAATCAGGGCTTAATTCAGGTACAGAGGGTTTTATTTTTGCATGCCAGGACGGTGTCATTTCCACCTTAGCATACCGTGAGGGCATTTTATGTAAAGAAGTTCCCAGTGATAGGTGCAGAGCGTGTCATGCACACGCTGAGTACCTAGAACACATACTATCAGGGTGTCCGACCCACGCGGGAACGACGTATATCTATAGACATAATGCGGCCCTAAGAGTGCTTTATTACCATCTTTGTCGCTCTTACGGTGTTGGCCGCGACCCTGCCCTGCCGAACGCTCCAAAGGAGATAGAGTGGATTGTCCGAAACGATAAGTGCCAAATTTTCTGGAACTACGATTTTCGGGCAGCACTCTCCGTTGCCCACTCGAGGCCTGACATTGTTCTCCAAGACTTCGAGAAACGAACTATATTCGTGATCGAATTCTCGGCTCCGTCCGAATACAACATCACTGTAAAGGAGAAAGAAAAAGAGGAGAGGTATCAAGACCTTAAAAGAGAGCTACAACGACTGTACCCAAAATATTCGGTACAAGTAATTGTCCTTGTAATAGGTGCTCTCGGAGGTGCGAAACTATCACTGGTTCGTAACCTTAAAGCCATACCCGCGTGCCAAAAATATGCCAAGGGACTTGCGAGATGGATGCAGAAAGCTGTCATCCTTGGGTCGCTTCGTGTCCTCAAGACACACGAGGGTTTCGCCGGCCTGTCGTTGTGATTTTGTCGTTGCCTATGACCACCCATCTCACGGTTGTGAGACGTGGCCATAGGTGTGATTTACCGTGTTGCTACTGGGGGCTATTGACATTTTGTTGGATGGCAGTTGCTCTTAGTGGGACCCTGCGGTGGTTGTTTAATTTTTTTTTTAAATTATATATATATATATATATATATAACAAATAATTCTAACCCATCACAATACTCGCGCCTCTCCAAAGAAAACTAACCAAAATCATTAACGCAGTTTTATGTTATTTTGAATAATCTATTTATAAGTAAACGGTAAATTCATGTATTGCACAAAAAATTCTCTTTCTCGACAAATTTAACACTTATAATAATGAATTGGTATCCAACAAAGCGCTTGAGTACTTAGAAAGCACGGCCAGTTTACAAACTTATTCAGGTCGATCGTAGCGGTTTCTTATAATATTTCTTACAATTCTAAATCAGACAGAAATATAGCATTTATTGACATAGGAAGTACATTTAGGAGTCTAATTTGATGTGTAAAGTTAATGTGTGCACTGTGCAGTTCTGAGTGCATTCTTCTAATGAAAGTTGTAGAGGTAAACGTGGAGAGTTGCATGTGTAGATTCAAATGTGTAGAGTTTATAAACTGCGCACGTTAAGTGTACACATTATAATGTGTACACTTAATGTGCCCTGTATATGGTTCTCCATTACCAAGATGTTGAATGGTATTTCCGCCTATGAGTACCTTTAGAGTACCTATTTACCGCCTCCACAAGCATGTTAAGGTCCTCTTTCGAGGAAGCAAAGAGTCTAACGTCGTCCATGTATAAAAGGTGGTTGACCTTATATTCTCTTCTGTTCGGTGGGCCGCATAGGTAGCTTTTGCCTTGGAGCACAATAGATAGAGCAAGAGGGAGATGAAGAAAAGTATCATTATCATCATCATTCTTATTATATTATTATTTATTATTATTATTGATTTATTTTAATTTTTTTCTGAACATCAGTCAGAAAGACCAGGTTCTGGTACTCCATTGATGGAAATCATGAGTCAAATTTAGTCCCATAATTTTACGTGTAAGGGTAACAGTGAGTCAAAGAGACTCACTGAGTTTCAAAAGAAAATAATTACTGACTAGGAGAATCCTTCATGGCGACCGCTCACCACGCCACTCGAAGATCAAGTAACTGGTGAGAGAATACACAGGGCGGATGGGTGACGTACGCGACACTGGCGGGCACAGGGTGCAATCAAACTAAAAATATGAGTCAAAGTGACTCACATTACCTTTCCCGGGTTAAGATTCAAACCCTCCAAAAATTAGTCTAAAATTCAATTTCCCGAACAAACTTTAAATTCAAGGCCTCAAATAATAAACTGCGCTTGCGTTTTTTGAACGACTAATAGGAGTTTGGCTTTGATTTGGCAAACTCTTTAAAAATGTGGAATAATTGATTCATTATATTTTGGTTATTAAAAGTAAATAATTTTTATTTGATTCAATAATAAATAATTTTTGAATGAATATTAATTGCATTGAGTCACGATAGTAAAATGTCACATTCACGTTAGGCTGGATTTGGATGAGTGAAAATGTCGAAAAAAGGTTAGGTTTCGTCATAAAATAGTTCAGATATTAACGCAGGTTTTATAACATCGCATGCAGGCATCAGAGTATAGAGTATAAAATTTGTCTGAAAGAGGTCAAAATGACGCCGAATCGACGTCACTTCGACGTTGATTTTTAAACCCTGTAAATTGCAACACATTTTGATGAAATCAGTTACATTTTAGTAAATGTTCATTTACAAAGTATCTGTGGAGCATAATAAACATAGTCGAAAACCGACTAATTTTTCGACGATAATTTCGCCTCGACCATCATACGACGGTTACAACGTCGATTCGACGTCTGATCGACGTCACCATTCTGACTGGGTAATTTTTGGTTACAAATTATGTTCTAAATAGCTGAAAGAAATAGAGCAAAAAATCGGAAATTAGCCCTAAATAGCCCAAAAATATTAAACATTATTTGCAGAAGGTAGATTATGTTTTTGGTAATTGGCTACTTTTGATTGCGAATTTTTACAAAATTTTCGTCACAGAAATATTCAATGAAAGAAACCTTCTCCAGAAAGTAGAAGACGTTAATTTCTATTGTAATATTTTCTTCTTATGAAATAACATTTTTAATAAAAGACCGAGGCTAATATAGCGTGTTATAGAATTGGTATTTTAAATCTTTATTATAAAAATGATCAATAAATTTTCTATACGTAGAAAAAATTCATTCGGTATCAAAAAGTATATAATCTGAGTTCACTATTAAAGTTTTTCAATTACAAATTCTTTAATATTGGGTAAAAACGCAGTCAAGCGCCAAAAAGTAAAATTCAGGCACTGGATAAATGCAAAAGTTTCATCAAATTTGAACTATTAAATATTTATTTGTTTTAGAAGAAAATAGTTTGACATCGATTATAACTGAGGTTGAAAACGTAGAAATAGATGTCGTGGATGCTGGAACGTGGCCCAATAACTATACAGTGGAATTCATCGATTTTTTTCTTAGGAATCCTCCTATTCAAGACATCGATTCAACGGATTTTTCAAATTCGAAACGAGTGTATGGCACGAATCAAGTACGACGCGCACCAAAATAAATGTTCTTGAAAAGTATGAAACACGGAGAGGTTAAACAACGTAAATGTTTTTCATATTCAAAATCAAAAGATTCTGTTTTTTGTGGACCTTGAAAATTATTTAAACAACTTTTCTCATCTGATACATATTTTACTGGTTTTGAAGGTTTTGATGACTATTTTTTAAGAAGTAGTTTGCAAGAAGGAATTGACAATGATTTAAAAAAGCAGTACGACGAAAAGCAAGGTATTGGGAGAATGTCTTGCGTCGAGTTATAAATGTCAATGAACTACTTGGAACGCGTGGATTAGCTTTTAGAGGTAGTGATGATACCATAGCTTGTGAAATTAGAAAGAGTGATGCTTATTTGAGTAGCGCAGATTCAACTCCTTATAAAGCTCACATTGACCGGACCATGTTCATTATTATTTATATTCTTTCAAATAGCGCACCAGTAGAAAGATTGATTAAATTCATTGAAATAAAAAATCATACAGCCGATGAAATTAAGGCTGCAATGCTAAAAAAACTTGCATGGTTGATATTGATATTCAGGACTGTGTTGGACACTGTGGAAGGTGCAGCCCTCAAAGTAGGTGGGGTTGCATTGCTCCAAAAAAATGGTGGGGGCTACGGCGGCGTGGTTCCCAGGTAAGCTGGAAGACCCGTCTGTGGTCATTCGGCGGTTGGAGGGATTCAACTCCTCACTAAGAACAGCATACTGGCGCCCTAATCATCAGGCAGGATCGGCCTCAGGAAGAAAACACAGCGAGAGGTTTCAAGCAACGCCCAGTTGTGCCCATTCCTAAGTCACAGACGAGGGCTCTTGTGGTACTCAACAACAGGCCCTTCTGCCACCCTGGACAGGTCAACTTTAGGGTTGCCGGCCAGGGACAGGAGGAGCCTGTAGGGACACAGAAAGATTGAAGGCAGACCTAAATAACTGCTGTAATAAAGTTGACAAATATAAGGAACAAGATTCAACTATTTGCCTAAATAATATCAACTGCTGATAGTATTTTTAGTTGTGATGTGTTGAAGAAACGAGAGACGATATTTTGTCTACCATGATTTATTTTTTAAAGTGTATACAGTGAGGGTGAAAAGACAACTGAACTCACTCGGAGATCTTGAGAGAAATCGAAGGTGCAGAATGCACTTACAAAATACCTTTGGAAGGGATGACAATTCCTATTGGACAAAAATAATTTGAAGTGGGAAAAATGTAGTTTACGCCTACTTACGGTCAATCTCTACCTTTAGTTTGCCTGGTTTGCACATTTTCACCTAAAGATTAGATATTTGTCTTGTTTAGAAGAGCACCGCAATAAAGGGCTTAGGACAAAACGTGTTTCAGTAACCATGCCCAAGACTTATAACAATAAACTTTGAAAACCAATTTTCTCTTTTTCAATAGGACAATATAACTAGCAGTTTGTATACAAAGATCGGGTCTCGTAAACAGATAACCCTTGAGCAGATGTTCTTTTAAAATGGCATTTTAGGTTTTGAAACATGGTAAATTAAATTTGGAAATAGAAAGTATTCTGAAATATAAAATTAAACACCACAAAATTTATAAGCGACGCGACAACTGCTCCCGGTCTAACCATTACCCAAATTAATTTGCATCACAGCAAAGGCACCTCTGCTGTTCTGCAGAGGGGCATTACTGCGAGGCACAAAGTTATCTCGCTACTCCAGGAACCTTGGTTAGTTTGAGATACCATAAAGGAATTAGGGGGGGGGGGGGGTGAATTACAGGGACCCCAAGGCGGTCAAACCAAGGGCCTGCATACTGGCGAAGGAGGTTAACGTTGTCACACTGCTAGAGCTATGTTCGAGATACCTGATGGTGATAGCCACAGATTATAAAGAAATAGGGAAGCTACTCATGGGATCGGTCTGCATTCCATATGACAGCGATGCCAACCCACCAGTGGAGGTACGTACACTGGTCCGATACTGAAAGGTAACGGGTCACCCTCTTCTGCTGGGGTGCGATGCTAACTTCCACCATACTTTGTGGGCATTAGGGACATCAGTTCAAGAGGTCACTACTGATTTGGATATTCTTAACACGGGGAATACCCCGACGTTTTATAACTCGGTCAGCGAGGAAGTCATGGACATCACTCTCTGTACCTGTAGTTTTATAGACAATGTCAAGAAGTGAAGAGTCTCAGACGAACCCACTCCCTTAGATCTCTCACAGATATAGTTCGAGTTCGAATCCATCGTACGCGCGGGCCCTAAGTGTTCCAGAAATCCAAAAAGAGCGGACTGGGACCAGTTTTCCATGGAACTAAGGAGTGCACTCTCGGAGGTACCCAGGTCGATTGGAGACGTCGACACCCTGGAAAAGGCAGCCAAGATTATCAAGGAGGCCATCAAATCTACTTATGAAAGTAATTTTTGACCCACAAGAGTCTGAAAGGCTGTGGAGACACGCTGGTAGAGGCACGAGAGTAGTCTTCATTCCGAAAGCAGGCAGGATCGATTATACTTCACCCAAGGATTTCAGTCCCATCAGCCTCACATCTTTCCTACTAAAAACAGTGGAAAGACTTGTGGATAGAACGATAGACCGAGACGGCCCTGAGTGGAGCAGTAAACCTGATCCAAGGACAACTTAAGCAGAAAAGCCTTGCGATTAGAACATTTATGGATATCGAAGGAGCCTTCAACTACTCCTCTAGAGAGATGATACGGGCGGCCATGATTGCACATGGTGTGCTATTGCAGTCGTGGAATGGACCTGCCACATGTTGGCCAACAGGGACCTAACAAACACTAAAGGTGGTACCACCGTATGTAGAACAGTTGACTCGGGATGTCCGAGGGACGCGTTTTATCGCCCCTGCTTTGGTGCTTGGTAGTGGATGAACTGCTTTATCTGCTCATAAGTCAGGACTACCACGTTACAGGCTACGTGGACGATATACTGGTTATCGTGCGCGCCCAGAATCTGGATGCGCTTTTCGGAGTAATGCAGCAAGCACTGGCGATAGTGGATTCTTGTTGTAGGGAATCCACGGAATTCATGGAATTCACGGAACTCATGGAATTCACGGAATTCACAGAATTCATGGAATACAAGGAATTCATGGAATTCAAGGAATTCATGAAATTCAAGGAATTCATGGAATTCACGAAATTCAACGAATTCATGAAAATCCAGGAATTCACGGAATTCAAGGAAAACTGTCAGCATGAGAAATTAAATTCATGTTTTCAAGAGAATATCAGTTTCCTACGCCTTTGGCTTTTTTTAGTTTTCCCAAGAATAGTGACCTTTGACTGAATTTACGGAATTCAAGGAATTCACGGAATTCTGGGAATTTATTGAATTCACGAAATGAATGGAATTCAAGGAAGGAACAGAATTCAGGGGCGGGAAGGCACCCCTGTGACTGGTCACAGAAATAATGCTGGTCAAACTCCCACTCCATTCCAACAATTCGTGATGGCGGGAAGGTACCCATGTGACTGGTCACAGAAATAATTTTGGTCCAACCCCTACCTCTTTCCAACAATTTGTGGGAGCGGGTAGGCACCCCTGTCACTGGTCATAGAAATAATGTTGGTCAAACCCCTACCCCTTCTCAACAATTCGTGGGGGCGGGAAGGTACCCCTTTTACTGGTCACAGAAATAATGTTGGTCAGACGCCTATCCCTGCATCTCTCTGATTTGTCTTATGTGATTAGTCACAGAAATAATTTCAGTTTTATCTCTAACATTTTCCAATGTTTTTTAATCTGGGACGCCAGCTAGCAAGATGGCCGATATTGAGGATGAAACAGTAGCATTAAACACATCGGAGAAAAATTAATTTTTGAATATTTTTGCTGGCAGTCTAGGCTCTATCCTTAAAATATGCCTTTTAAAAAACCGGTAAAAAAATTGTCGGTACCGGTGATTTTTTTTTACCGGTACCGACAATTTTTTTTACCGGTACCCGCTTCCTATACACAACCTAAATATAGCAGTTTTTGTAATCAAATTAAAATATTTTTTGCTTGAAACAACTATTAAAATACATGTAAAAAATTAAGTTATGATGTTATGTTTATTGACCAGCATATTGTAATAGTTTTTTGTTGACGGAATGACGGTTTTTGATGTACTTAGTCTAAACCTAAAATGGTTATCTATATCTGTGAAAAAATGACTCTCTAGCTCCGTTCGGATTCGAACCCAGGTCTACAGATCGCCGGTCTGGTGCTCTTACCCCCTTATGTAGTTACGGAGAAGAACGAGATTCATAATTTCATCCGCAGCCTATTACAAGTGAAGGATGACGTCGTTTCATGTCTAGTAAAAATTTATATTTCTCCTCCATAGCTTAGTGGGTAAGAGCACCTGACCGATAATTTGTAGGCCTGGGTTCGAATCCCAGCGTGGCTATAGAGTGGAATTTTTTCACAGCTATACATAACCATATTAGGTTACGAGTACTATAGGTTACAAAAATGTTGACTTCTCTACAAAAGTTTGAATAAGTCAGTAAAAAAATCCTAAAAGAAAGTAACAAACTTCACTGCAAAGATAATTCTATTGTGAACAAATTCTTCCGTAAATGTATGCGTAATAAAAATTGAAAAATTCGAATAACTGTAGCATACAGTGTTAATTATAGAGGAGGACCTTATCTCAGCTTCAAATTGTGATAGAAAGCTCAGCTAAAGCTTGAAATAAGTAAAAAAATTTAAATAATACAATAAAATGTTAAATAAAGTTTCAAAATTATTAAATAATTTGTTATTAGCAATTATTTTTTCTAAGCTAATATTCTCTTGAGAACATGAATTTAATTTCTCATGCTGACAGTTCCACTCCAGAACAATAAGAAACTTCCAGAGGAAGGTGAAAAATATTATTAGAGAAAAATGATCGCATAAGACGAAAGTAATTGAATACCGACAAATTAACCGCTTGAGCAATTCCAGGTCAACTTATCTGAAGAATTTCATCTACTGTTCGTAATTTTGATGAAAAGGAATTCGCCTGATTTTTTTTCGCCTGATTTCTATTGATTCTTCAACAAAATATAACCAGTCAAAGTTTACTGTCGTGAAATTGACTCTGTTGACCGTGTTTTTGTACGTCCGCCCAACTGTAACTTTAGTTATAATTAATGTATGATGGTGTCATGTGAAGAGAATTTGTTCGCAATGAGATTATTTTTAAAGTGATGTTTAATTAGTTCTTTAGCGATTTTCTTTCACTGACTTATTCAAACTTTTGTGAAGAGGTGAACATTGTTGAAACCTATAGTAGATCAGAAACCGCCATTCCATCGTCTAAAAAATATATTTCTATATTTTTTTGTAGACTTCAGAAAAATGCCCGAAATCCATGGACCTGGTCCCAGTGGATAATGGTAATTTCAGCAACTGGTTTTGCGAATGCAGTCGTCCAGCTTATTTATATTACCTTGAAGATAATTCTTGTCACCAGGAATATAAAGAAGGACCTTGTCCGCCAGAATACTACTTAATACTACTTGATACTGCTTCCAGAAGAAGATTGAGCAAAATGCGGGGAAAATCCATGTCTCGAAAACGGTCTCGTTCCTTTCCAAGACACATTAGCTGGTCTGCATGAAAAAGGCCCACCTTGCTATATTTCATTTATTTTAGCAGTAAATCCAGGAAATGTTGAGCTCATAAGTTTCCGAAGAACATAAGAGTTAATAGGATAAGGTACACAATTGTTGGCAGGTTAAGGCGAACTTCAGCATTTGAGAAAGAAATTAATGTCAAAAATTGTATGTGTGATAAGTAAATGTAATAATAATATATACAGTGCAAATTTAATAGGGAATCAAATGCTGAGCTTTATTTACCTTAATACTTATTAGAAACCTAAACAAATAATTAAAATGAGTAGGGTCGGTACTTTTCGAAAATTGATTTTCTTTGTTATTAGTGTCTTTGGCTTTTAACCTCCTTTTTCTAGCAATTCCTTCAGCAGAATCGTTAATATTCGAAAATTGATTTTTTTGTTCTTAGTCTCTTTGGTTTCTAACTTTTTTCTTGTTCTATCTTCTTTGGCTTTTTTTTTTAATTTCTTTCAGTTGAATTCGCCTAAATGCCTCATCTCTCCATGCCTGAGGTATCAAAGAATAGATGACTTTTTCCTTCATTCGCCTTCCTCTTCGTTTTGAAGTTAGAGGATAACTCAAGTAATCTTTTATATTTCAGTTTTTACACATTTTAAAGCAACTTCTTGTACATTTTTGGGTGAAATCGCTTTGCAACTCAAATCTATAGGTTCGCGCAATATTTCATTAATTGCATACTGACTTGAAATCTGATTACAAAACATTTATTTTCTCTCTACACTATTTAAATCAGCTTATGTCATCTTATCAGGTTGTTATTTAACACATTTTCAGAAGTGTTAGAAATTACATCCAAAGATTATTTTTCTAAATGTAAATCACAGTCATTTTTGTTGAATGGACTAGTTTTGAATGATGCATTATGCTGATTTGTGGTTAAATCTTCATCGCTCACACTCAGAGAAATGTCCTCTTGTGACAAAAGGATGTTTCTTGACGTGAATGGAATTTCCTCTTAAATTTAAGGTTGAGAGGATTTTCATTTGTCTCAACAGGAATCCTTTTGCAGTACAAATTTTCCTTATGCGACTAACTTCACCTACTCTTGCAGTTAAATAATTCTGTTTGTGTAAAAAATATATTCACGTCGTTCAAAACAAAACAGACAAGAGGACGATGCTTTTGTTTCAAGCCAACTTTTTCTCTGAGTCAAGTAGCGAATTTACTCTTATTTCTGAATAACATACATCACTATACCTATATTTACTTACACAATTTTTTTGAGTACAGCTCCAGTAATTTACTTAAAAATTTCGTTTTTTCCTTCACTTTGGTCTTTCATTCTCACTCTTACAAAATAACAAACGAACATAACTATACTTTCTCTGATTGCCAAGAATAGAAATCATTGCAAGAACATACAACGAGCATACGAGCATACGATGCTTTAGACTGAAAATTCATTGGCACCCCATATGATTTATTAAATAAATTATAGTTAAATCTTAGTTAATGTGTTAATAACAATTTTTACATTTTCTCAAAAAGTTCTAAAGAGAAAATAGTCACTTCCGCGAATTATAACGTTGCTACGGGTAAATTGAAAACTGCAATTGTCTAAAGATTTTCTTTAGTAAACCTGAAAATTCTTGGCACCCTGGAAACAAGGCTAATTTTTGAAATTTCTGAACACATAAGTCATTGTTTAGGATAAGATAATTACATATTATTACGTAAAAATGTCAGCACAATTTAAAAAAATCAAAAACTAATTGCTTCTTAAAACAAATGTCCGTATGGCAATCGTTGAAATGCCTTGGGCGCCTGCAAAGAAAGAGTTTAACTAAGTCCGATTGTGAAAAAAGTCTGGATAATAAAATAACAATTTGATACTCAATTTAAAAATATTACTGAGAAATAACTAATAACAATAAGACGACAGGTCACGGTAAAATGAATCTGCGTGTAGTGAAATTGAGCTCTCGAATTCAATAACATATTTCATGCATTTTTATTTCTTTATAATTTTTATTTTCTATTTTTCTTGTATCAGATTCACCCCTTCGCTCTGCAACCATTTGTACTTTTTTCATCAAAAGGAGGCACAATATTTTCAAAATATTTACAAAAACTATAAATTTTAATGAACATTTTATAAGTTCCTTAAAAATAGCCTCTAATGTCTTTTTAGCGAAACAGGAAAAATATTTCAATACGGTATCACTTTAGCAAGAATTTTATTATTTTCTTTCTTTATTCTTGAACTGGTTCGCCTTGAGACTCTATTAAATAAAACTGCATATGTAGAATTTGTTCTGAGGTAGCAACGCAGTTTCTCATTCAAGTTTGAAGAATATAGATCATTTTTTGTTAAAGAGCCAAAATGAAATCATTTTTTTTAATTTGCATCATCTCAGTAATTTGTCTTCAAGTTATAGGAGAAAGTGTTGTTTCTACAATTAATAATAATGGAACATCACAAATCACGAAAAAGGTCAGCAATGATTCAGAAATGGTAACTCGATTAAATAATTAACTATATGCACATTTCAAGAATTTAATTATCGAAATTTAAAATAAAAATATTTTTATCAAATCAAAATTTATTCACTAATTTTTTGTTGGCCTTAGGCATATATTTAAACTATCTTATTCTATCAATTTGAATTTTGTTTTATTCCACATCTACATATTACAATTTTGTCAATTTGTATCCTATTCATATTTTCCAGAATTATATTCAGTGCTAACCTTATCTATTGTAAATCTATCCAATTTTATCAAATTCTATACGTTACTATCGTATTGCATTCTAAATGTATTTTATCCTATATATTTCCATCTTATTAAAAACTAAATTTCTTTGTACCTATTTTTATTCTACTCTATTCTAAATATATCTCATTTTATCCATTTTTGCCATCTAACACTGTCAATTTTTAAATATATATTTAATTATATCTACTTCCTTGTACAAAAATTATAAATCCATCCTAATGTGTCCAATCCAATTCTAGTCTATGGTGTAAACCTATTACTTTTTTATTATTTCTATCCTATCCTATCCTATTCTATTCTAAATTTATTTAATTTTATCCATTTCTTCCGATAATGTCTTAATAATATATTTATCAACTATCGCACTCTGTCCATAACTATTAGGCTCGTCTAAAAATGCATTGGAATTTTTTCTCATTGAATTTTCATGCATAACGCTTCCAAATTTGTTCGAATCCACCCAAAAAAATTATTGCGTTAAAAAAAATTATATTTAGAGGCTCCGCAAGCTCCATGAAGTTTAACACGTATTTCCCATTAGAAAAAAGACGTGTTTGTAAATTTTATTCAGAATCGTCAATATTAGATGAAGCGAGATGAAATTTAATTTAATTGGTAATTTATTAAGTTTTGCGCTTTTTAGCGCTAATTATGATTTTTTTGTGGGTTTTCAAATGCAAATTATTTCTAAAAATAAAATTCTACTTTATATTGATAATTATACGTTTTCGTTAATTGTTTAAACAATTTATTATTGTTTTTAGCAATTTTCTCTTAGAATTGATTTAGAAAGTCCCGGTTTTTAAAAATGTTTCAACTTATTTTGAACTTTTCAGCTAGAGTGAGGCATTAAGTAATTCATTTTACCAGAAATATTTGTTTAAACGATTCAGTATTATTATTATTACTAGTTATAATAATATTCTCTTAGAATAATGCTAGAAAATTACAGTTTTTTCTAGAATTTTCCATCTTTTGGCCATTTTTCAATCAGAGTAAGGCAATAGTTAATTAAAAAGCATGATTTTCTGAACAATTTATTATTATTTTTAATAATATTATCTTTGAATAATGCTCGGAAGTTGCGGTTCTTTCTGAAATATTCAGTTTCTTATCCTTTTTTTAATTAGAGCGAGGGAAAAATTAATGAAATTTACGAAACGTAATTGTTTGAACAATTTATTATTGTTTGTAACTATCTTCTCCTATAGTCTTCTTATTCATTCATAATGTGTCCCCTAAGGGTTTACATGACCTCCGTTTCTTACAAGACCACCTACAAACTTTATATTATCTTATCCTTACTATTTACAAATACATATTTACAACTATTTACATCAATTCTTATATCTAGATCCTTTTATTTCTATATTAATATAGCGCAGTTTTACTGCCAGCGATCGAAAGCGAGAGAACGAGCGCATCCACATCTTAATCTACTTATACTACTACATAATAACTACTTATAGATCTTTATGCTTCTAATCTAAGCTACTTCCGTTTCCTTTTCCCTTCACTTTCACTTCTCTTCTATATTATTCTTATTTTGCCATTTTTGCACATCCATTCTTTCTCATTCACCCTTCTAGCTCCCTCCAACTCCTTCATCCACTCCTCACCCATTCCATCCTCCCCTAGAATCTTTACCACATTATCTTGCCAGCTTCCTTTATCTTCCATTCCTCTCCTACATACTTCCCATACATGCTCCCATGTTTCCTCCTCCCTTGCACATATTCTGCACTTTCTGTTCCCTTTCTTTTCCTAATACATCCCCTGCCTTATCTTGTTTCCCAATCCAAATTTTGCTATTCTGGTCCATTTTCTCTCTACCCATCCCTTTTCTAAATACTTTGGTACTCCTTTTTTTATCATCTTATACCATTTATCATATTTTGATTCCTCAATAATTTCCAATCTTTCCATTAATTGTCTTTCCTTGTCCCTTCCCCCCAATCTTCACGGCTTACCTTATTCCCCTCTTCTATGTCTCTAGCACTAAAAAACTCCCTCCTTTCTTCTTCCCATCTTGTTACTTCTACCGTCCTTCCTCTCCTTTCTTCTACCTCCTTCAAACACTTCTTCGCTAACTCCCCTCCCTTCGTCTCAATTTCTCCTAATCTCCATATCTGTTTTATTATCCCTGCCGCTTTTTTCATCCTTCCTCTTATATGAGGTCTAAGATCACCATTCATTTGCAAAGTATATCTCAAATATTTAAACTCCTTTACTTCTTCTAACTTCACTCCCTTCCATCTTCTAGTCCATTCTTTTTTTCTTCCCCTCCTTTCTAAACCCCATTATCTTTGTCTCTTCTACATTTAAATTAAACTTTTTTCCATCTAAATATTTCTCCAATCCTGTAATTAAGCCCGTCATCCCTTCTTCATCCTCTACCATCAACACTATATCGTCCGCGCATGCCAGTGTATATATCTTTTCCTCTACCATCCTAACTCCTCCCCATCCCTTTTTCTTTATTTCTTTTTCTAAGTCTGAGATTAATATATTGAATAAAAGTGGGCTCAGAGGACGTCCTTTCCTTACTCCTACTTGCTCTCCTACTTGGTCTCCTACCTTTACCCTGCTTTTGGTCTCTCTGAAACTTTACGATACTCTCTTTATAAAGCCCTCTCGTATCCCCTTTTTCACCATAACTTCTTCTATCTCGACTCGGTCCAAGGAGTTATACAACGCCTTTAAGTCCACGAATATTGCTATCATTTCCCCTTTCTCCCTTTTAATCCTTTTATTTATCAGATAATTCAGCACATATATGTTGTCCATCACCTTCGTTCCTTTTCTAAAACCTGTCTGATTCCGTGGTTCTCTTTTTTTCTCAACTTCTTTGTTCAATCTCTCAGAAAAAAACAGTTACATATACATTATACAATGTTAGCATCAGCGTCAAACCCCTATATTCTTTAACCTCCTTCTTTCTATAACTCTGGCCACCCCTCTCCTCTCCATACTCTATTACACATTACCCATGCCCAGACTTCATTTCGAATCTCATCTATACCAGGTGCCTTTCCATCTTTCATTATTCCTAACACCTTGACTATTTCTTCCCTTGTTATGTCCTCTTCCTCATCTCTTTCTTTACCATATTTTCCTCCTTTCCTAACTTTTCTCTCTACCCTCCTAGCAAACCCATAAAATATTTTTTCCATTCTACCATCTCATTATCCTGGTTTACTCTATTTTTTCTTTTTCTCTTTTTACTTATTACCTTCCCAACCTCTTCTTCCGTCCTAGCCTTCTCCGCCTCTTCCTCCAACCTTTTATTTCCCTCCTCTTTCTATTGATTACATAACTCAGTATACTCCTTCTTTTTTTTCCTATATTCATCTCCACTACTTCCCTTCCTAGGGATCGCGGGACCTTATAGCTGGTGGGAGGGCTTCCGGGTCTCATTGACCACAGATCCGAAATAGGTGACCCTGAGGGGCCGCATCGCGATGTGTGGCTACTCTGGGGAACTGACGGACTCTGGTCGGTGAGACTTAAACCAAGGAGCGATCCTTCCAGGGGGTAATGGCAAAGCCCACTGGAATATCGAGAGCGCGAGTTCTCATGCTCCCAAGCTAAGATGTGATCGCCGTGTCGAGGGCTGAATGGCACCAGGGTCAACAAATCCTTGGACGCCCGGTCTGCCCCCCTCAGTAGAGGTGGTCAGGCGGGGGTTTCAAAGGAGGTGTCTTAACGGAGACTTTGGGACACCAGGTCGAATCCCATAGTATTTAGACCCGCCCCCTGCAAGCGGGGCTCTGTGGGGGGTGTTTCCTATTTCCCTAGCTTCTCGTGGGACATGAATGTTTCCAACAAATTTTAAAAAACAAAATATAAACGATGAGGGATCCGTTTCGGGTCCATCATCCAACCCACCGCCAAAAGAGGGAGGCTCCGCAGGGGGCAACCCTCCAGAGGCGGTGCGAAATAATGAAGATGGTGGAGACAATTATGTCGAAGCCGTGGAAGTGCAGCTAACGGAACTCTCCGTAGGGAAGAGGCACCGTAGCGGAGCACAAAGAAGGAGAGCCCGTAATGCGCGGCTCGCAAACAGCAGCCAAGGCTCCTCACAGGGAGCAGTGGCTGCTCAAACTTTACCCGGAGCAACTCCTCAGGCTTATTCTATAGGCAAGAAGAAGAAGGGCTCCGCAGAAACTCCCCCAAACAGGGAGTTGAAACGGCAGAAGGCTCTAGTAACACAGGGCCTTACTTTCGCGCAGATGGCCAACAACGCCCTGGTGAGAGTTGTCGTTGCGTCGGGTTATCCTGATGACTGTCTAACTCTCGAGGCGCCCTCAGATTCAACGACATCTTCATTAGGTCGGGGGCTATCGTTGTGGAGGCCGCGGATATCTGGTCGCGAGAGTGGATTGTCTGCAAAGGTACCGCAGAGCGACCGTACTGATTCCCGGTAATCCCGAGAGTCCGGCGACCGTTCTGGGGCGCCTGAGTTTTCAGAACCCGTCGCTACGAACTGATTCGTGGAAGGTGTTTGCCGACAGGCAGGGATCCAGGCCGAAGGGGAGAGGCTGGATTCTAGTCGTTGGTCTTCCCGAATCTTCAATCAGAGCCCTTGCGGCTCTAGATTATCGTCCCTATCTAGGGGCGAGTAGGGTTACCTTCCGGGTGACCCAACTGGGATTCGCAGGGGTCCCAGAAGCGTCCGGAGGTGCCCCGAACTAGCCTTTCAATGGCTGAGACGGGAATCTCCATTACGCAGATTAATTTGCACCACAGCAAAGGCGCCTCGGCGGTTTTAGCCAGACGCATGTCTGTGGTGCAGACAGGGCTCGCCCTAATCCAAGAACCCTGGTTATACAGGGAAAGGATTTGTGGCTTGTCAGGATGTGGCTCCATATATAAGGGGCCACGCGAAAAAACGCCAAGGGCATGCATAGCCGTCAAGGGTATGGATGCGATCTTGGTGCCTAAATTCTGCTCTAGAGATCTCACCGTTATTAAGGTGAGACTCAGGGGCAGTAATGGAGAGAGGCTAGAGGTATTTATTGCCTCGGCTTATTTCCCTGGCGACGCCGATGGACCCCCGCCTCCCAGAGAGGTGGAGGCTCTAATTCGGTATTGTCAAGAGAACAAGATCCCTCTGCTGTTGGGCTGTGATGAAAACTCTCACCACAGGGTGTGGGGAAGCACAAACATCAACGACAGAGGTAGAGATTTAATTGAATACATAGCGGGTACAGAGCTGGAGATTCTGAATCGGGGTGATACTCCCACATTCCAGACTAAAAACAGGAGTGAGGTTCTCGATTTGCCTCTATGTTCAGGTGCACTGAGGAGCAGGGTAGTGGATTGGAGATTCTCCGATGAGGAGTCTCTTTCGGACCACAAACACATTGTGTTTCGATTAACCCTAGGTAAACCAGTGGTTTCTAATATCAGAAACCCCAGAAATACACTTTGGGACTCATATAAAGAGGAACTCAAAGGGAGGCTTGCGGAATTTCCCACAAGCTATGGTACCATTGATGAGTTGGAGCACGCCGCAGATTTTCTGCGAAGGGCTCTGACAACATCATATGAGAACAATTGCCCTACAAGCACAATTAAGTCTAGGAAGGGAGCAGAATGGTGGAACACCCACCTGGAGAAACTCCGTAAAAAGACAAGAATGTTGTGCAATAGGGCAAATAGAACTAAATTGCCTTCGGACTGGGACGTCTATAAGACGGCCCAGTGTGAATACAATAAAAACATAAGGAAGTATAAGCAGGAAGATTGGAGGGGCTTCTGCGAGGAATCGAAAAATATTCCGGAAACAGCGAGGCTCCACAAGATCCTCGCGAAAAATCCGGAAGCTCGCCTCGGGCTCATAAGGCTCGATAATGGCGAGTTTGCCGAAGATGAAGAAGCAACGCTGGATCACCTGCTGGAAGTTCACTTCCCGGGTTTTCAGCGAATCCGAACCGACCAAGAGGAGGAAGGCCGGGGCCAAGGTGTGGAAAGGGCCGACTGGAATTTCGCCGCTAAGGTCGTTGATTACAAAAAGGTGGAATGGGCCGTAGGGTCATTCTGTCCCTTTAAATCACCAGGGGCGGATGGTATTTATCCAGTGCTTTTACAAAAAGGCATGGATGTAGTCGTCCCTCCTCTGACAAAATTATTTAGGGCAAGTATAGCCCTTAAACACGTGCCATCGGCATGGAAGGATGGCAGAGTGGCCTTCATACCCAAACCTGGGAGGGAGGGTTACACTGCTGCCAAAGATTTCCGACCGATCAGCCTAGCGTCTTTTATCTTGAAGACGCTGGAGAAGCTGGTCGAGAGATACATTAGGGATGAGGTGCTCTTGGCCTCCCCGCTGCATAAAGGGCAGCATGCTTTCCAGGCAGGCTGCTCGGTAGAAACTGCGCTTCATGCTGTTGTGGCAAAATTGGAGCAGCAGTTGGAACAAAAGGGTTACGCTGTGGGCGCTTTCTTGGATATAGAGGGTGCTTTCAGCAATACTCCTCCAGAAGTCATCTGTCGAGAAGCTTTGAGATGTGGCGTGCCGGACCAGCTAGTTTGCTGGATAGGAAGCATGCTGCATCGAAGAAGACTCGAAACCAGATGGGGTGAAGGCCTAGTAAGGGGGATAGCTCCGCGGGGTTGCCCACAGGGGGGTGTCCTGTCGCCCCTCCTGTGGTGCATTGTAGTGGACGGCCTTCTTCGAAGGCTAAATAAAGAGTGGTACTATACTCAGGGATACGCGGATGACTTTGTAATCATAGTCAGGGGGGCTCATCTGGATGCGCTGATGGGTCTTATAAGGTCGGCGCTGCGCATCGTAGAGCTCTGGTGCGATAGCTCAGGGCTCTCGGTAAATCCGGAAAAGACCAATCTGGTCATTTTCACGAGAAATTATAAAGTTCCGAAAGTTGACGCTTCTGTATTCTGTGGTGGGAAGCTGACTTGTTCAGACTCGGTTAAATATCTCGGAGTAATCCTAGATGGCAAGCTGAGCTGGGCAAAGCACCTGGAGACCCAATGCGGGAAATTTGTCATGACTTTTTGGATGTGCAGGAGAGCATTTGGGTTGACGTGGGGGCTAGGGCCTAAAATGCTTGCATGGCTCTACTCTGCTGTCTTAAAACCCAGGCTCCTACATGCGGCCGTGGTCTGGTGGCCACGGGTGGAACTTAAAACAATGCAGGACAGGCTGCGAAGATTACAAACGCTAGCATTTAGGTGCTTGACTGGAGCAATGAGGACTGCGCCCACAGCGGCGATAGGATTCATGCTCTGTGAGGAACCCCTACATGTGGCGATAACCGCTAGAGCGGCACACGCGATGGGCCGTCTGGCAAGAGCAAATAGATGGACTCCGGGGACTAGACACACTAGACTCCCGAGTGATATCAGCGCACTGCCGATTCTACAGATGAGGCAAGATAAAATAACAAAACGCTTCAACTTCGCCAAAGCTTTCCGCGTCTGCATCCCAAGCAGGGATCTGTGGAAAGCTAATGGTAACCCACTACTCCAGGGGGAAATTTGGTATACAGATGGCTCCAGGGGAGAGGGAGGGTCAGGAGCAGGAATTTATGACAGCAAGAGAGGGAAAGGTATAGGGATCACACTTGGGCGACACGCTACTGTCTTCCAGGCGGAGGTCCTGGCCGTCCTTCGCTGTGCTGAAATACTAATAGAGCAAAACGCTGCTGGCAAACAGATTACGATCTGTTCGGACAGCCAAGCGACACTAACTGCAATAGGGAAACCAGACATAACATCAGAACTGGTTTGGGAATGCAAAAAGGCATTAAACCAACTTGCAGAAAAAAACAAAGTGGCTCTCATATGGGTCCCTGGTCACACAGGGATCAAGGGCAACGAAAAGGCGGACCAGTTGGCGAAACGCGGTGCAGCGAGCGAATTCATAGGACCGGAACCGGTACTGGGAATAGCGTCTTGCTGTGTCGGGATGGCCATTAAAAGCTGGATCCGAACAAAACACCGGAAATGCTGGGAACAAACCCAGGGTTGCTGTCAGGCGAAATCCATCCTGGGGTATACCTATAGGATGGGCAGAGCTAGGGAAATCCTGGGTTTACCCAAGAAAGATATAAGGACAGTGGTACGGACCCTAACAGGGCACAACCACTTGAACTATCATATGCACAAAATGGGGTATAACCCCACGACAGAGTGCAGCAAATGTGGCAGGAATGACGAAACATCCCTGCATGTATTATGCCAGTGCCCGGCATTAGCTAGGCTCAGGCAACAGACCCTCGGGGCCCATTTTATGGACACAGAGGAAATTGCAACACGATCAGTGGTCGACATACTGGGCTTCGTCAAGAGGTCTGGATTCGACTGCTGAGAGTGAATAAGTAAGGGTGTGGCACAATAGGATTTATAGCTTGAGCGCCAGGGGAGCTCTCCATGGGCTTCCCACCCGCATTAAAACTAACTAACTAACTAACTATCTCCACTACTTTTTTCTTTTCTCCATTTTCTCAATTCCTTTCTGACCTCCTTCTTTTTCTATTTACATTCCTCACCCCATCCACTTCTATTCCCTCCTTTACTAACTTCTTTTTTGCTTGTGCACTCTAATTCTATTTTTATTTCTCCTATCATTAGTTCCATCTCCTTGTCTATATTTCCGTCTCCCGTTTTGATATTTCTGACCTTTTCTTTAAACTGTTCTTTTCCTTCCATTAACTATCCCCTTTTCTTGCTCTTTTTACCTTTGCTTTCTTTTTATCCATATTATTTTTTCTCTCCCTCTAATGTCACTATTATGGGAAAGTGATCTGAATCTATATAATCCCCTGCCTTTAGTTTCTTGACCTTCTCTCTCATCTCATCGTCCACTATCACATAATCAATTACCGTTCCACTTTTTGTCAAATTTTCACTTAGTGAGGTAATAATTAATGAAAGTTAACAAATATATTTGTTTGAACAATATATTATTGTTTATGACTAACTTCCTTTAGATAATTTCTAGAAAGTTGCAGTTTTTTCTTATATTTTTGAATTTGCTTTGGCTTTTTAGTTATAACCAAATAATAAATAAATAATAGAGAAAATCATTACCCAAGCAATCTCTTTCAGTTTTGTGAATATATTTTCACGAAATAAAACACATATTTGGAATATTCTTCAAATTTTCTATATGGATCATATTAAATGTGAATTTTTCTTGAAGTAGTTGCTGGCAGTTACCGAGAGCCTTTTTGTTTAAATTAATATTTATATTAGTATTCATTATTTGTTCCTAACTAAAAAGTCAAAGAAAAGCTGAAAATTAAGAAAAAAAAACCCGCAACTTCCCAGTGGGCACCGGGACTTCCTAAAGACGTCTTTAGAATGTACATCTGACAAGGAAACCTTTCGAGGTGTACCCCTCGATTTTTTCCCAATTTATATGTCTTGTAGGACATCAAAAACTAAGCGACACGTGTTTTTTTTATCTGCGGAAGAACATTTCAAAGGGGTGAAAACAACCCTTAAATTTCACACCCAAATTTTTTTTTTTTTAATTTTAACGTAAACCAATCAATTATTTTCTCTCAAATCAATTGCATTGCATTTCAATTTGAATTTCGAGTATGTGCAGGGTATTGTGACCATTGGGGGATGCTACCCCTATGTTTAAGGAAACAAAAACTAATATTTTTTTCAAATTTTTCGTTATAAAAATTGACACTTTTATTAAATCTGCGAAAATAACTATACTGTTATAAAGTTAAGAGGAAATTGATGTTGACGTATTCCAGCATTTTTGTGAAAAAAATCTTTAATGGATAAACTACCCCTCTATTGTATTTATTAAATTATGCACACAAAAAAACAATTTCAGTTTTTTTTTGAATCCGATAGTGAGACACTTTAGGTACGCACTTGAATATTCTACTCATGCTACTCATGCCATGCTCATTATTATTTGCAATAAATATTTAAATTGATATGCAAAAAATTTGTGTTGCGTATTGTTCTCATCTGCTACTTGATATGTGAAAGGGGTGAAAAAAACCCCTAAAAGCCACCCCCCCAAAAAACTTCAATTGATAACATTCCTGAATGACGCCTAATCAATTGGCAGTTATTTGGTTTCAAATATGTGTCTGTTTATAGATGAAAATTAAAAAATTCTTTTTCGGGGTGAAATTCAGGAGTTGCTTTCACCCCCTTGACCTATCGAGTGGTGGATGAGAATAATACGCAACACAAATTAGTTTTGCATATCAATTTAAGTATTTATTGCAAATAATAATGATCATTGCATGGAATTTAAAAGTGTAACTAACGTAAGGGTAGTTTACCCTCTTAGAAAGGCGAATTCCACTTTTTTTGCACTTCGATCAGAATATTTAAGTGCGTACCTGAAGTGTATCAATATCGGATTAAAAAAAAACTGAAAATTTTTTTGTGTGAATAATTTAATAAATAGAATAGAGGGGTAGTTTACCCATTAAAGATTTTTTTCACAGAAATGCTGAAATACGTCAACATCAATTTCCTCTTAACTTTATAACAGTATAGTTTTTTTGCAGATTTAATAAATATGTCAATTTTCATAACGAAAAATTGGAAAAAAATATTAGTTTTTGTTTCCTTAAACATAGGGGTAGCATCCCCCAATGGTCACAATACTCTGCACATACTCTAAATTCAAATTGAAATCCAATTCAATTGATTTGAAAGAAAATAGTTGATTGGTTTACGTTAAAATTAAAAAAACTTATTTTTGGGTGTGAACTTTAAGGGTTGTTTTCACCCCTTGGGAATGTTTTTCCGCAGATGAAAAAAAACATGTGTTGCTTAGTTTTTGATGTCCTACAACATATATAAATTTGGAGAAAATCGGAGGGGTACACCTCGAAAGGTTTCCTTGTGTTTGTTAACTTACATTAATTATTATCTCACTAAGTAAAAAGTCGACAAAAAGTTAAAAATTTCATAAAAAACCGTAACTATCTAGCATTACTATAGGAGAAGTTATTTCTAAACAATAATAATTTGTTTAAATAATTCTGTTTAACAATTTGCAATAATCATTACCTCGCTCTGAGTGAAAAGTTTACTAAAAGCGAAAAATTTCAGAAAAAACCGCAACTATCTAGCATCACTATAGGAGAAGATAGTTATAAACAATAAGTATTTGTTCAAACGATTATGTTTCTTAAATTGCACTTAATGCAAAAATGACAGAAAGTTGCAAATTTTAGAAAAAACTGCAAGTATTTTGCATTACTATAAGAGAAGATAGTTATAAACAATAATAATTTGTTTAAACAATAATGTTTGATAAACTGAATTAATTATTACCTCGCTCTGAGTAAAAAGTTTACAAAAAATTGAAACTGTCAGAAAAAACCGCGACTTGCTAACATTATTCTATGACAATATTATTAAAAATATTAATAGATTGTTAAACAATTAATTATGTTAAATTGAATTGATTAGTGCCTCGATTTAACTGAAAAGTTGAAAATAAGTTTAAAAATTCGGAAAAATCGCGACTTTCTAACTCTATTCCAAGAGAAAATTGCTAAAAACAATAATAGTTTGTTTGAACAATGTGTAACGCATTTATTTTTTTTTGAATTCGAACAAATTGCCTCGCATTACCAAACTCTGCCTCCGCGGCTAATCCCTAATACTTATCTACTATTTACAATATTTACATTCACTTATATTTACTTCCTCCTCTATTTACAATCTTTCCTTCTCCATTCCTCTTCCTCCTTCCTCCTTCCTTCTCTTCTTCTCCATCTTACCCAAGACTCCCTTCACCCATGCTGCTGCCCTTTTGTCCCCCCTTTCATGCATCAGTACCTCCATGCTTATCCCACTCCTTTCCACCTCTACGCACTCCTCCAACCAGTTCTCCACTCTTGCCTCCCCCTTCCCACATAGTTCACACATCCTCTTCTCCCTAGCGAGCCAGAACCTATTATAACCCTCCATGCACCCACATCTCATCCTTGCTATAAGCTCCTGACTTCCTTTCTCTCCTTTCTCACACAAATATTGCGCTCTCGCCCTTGGCATAATCCACACATAGTTCCCATTAAACCTTGTCTCCCTTATTCTCTCTTCCCCTGCTGTCTTCTCTCTCTCTATGCTGTTTTCCTTAACCAACTCATATACCTTCCTTCCTTCCTCATGCATCCTTCTCACTTCATCCATCTGCAGTCCATTCGTTTGAAAATACCTTTCTCTTTCAACCTCCATCTTCCCACCCCCTCTCCTGTTCTCCTTCTCCCACCAACACTCCCTATCCAGCTTACTTCCCGCCTTTTCCAAAAATTTCTCCTCAGATTTACACGCCCGACTCCCCGCTAGAATCCCTACACTCGTTATCCCTGTCTTCCTCCTGACAATATAATTAGGCGTGTTCCTTGCCAGCCCCAGTGTCCACTTTACATAACTCTCCTGTGTCCCATTTACCTTTTCGCTTTCCTTCCACCCCCACACCTCTACTCCATACAATAGGACACTCATCACTAGTGAGTCAAACAATTTCATTCTCCTTCTAAAATCATCTGCGAATAACTTCTTTCCCAACCCCCACACTCTCCTCATCACCACAGTTGCCCTCCTCACTCTCTCTTTTATGTGACCATCCACTCCGCCATTCCTCCGAAACAAGAAGCCCAGGTACACAAACTCTTTCACCTCCTGCACCGCCTTTCCCTTCCACTTCCACTCCACTTCCTTTCCCCTTCCACCTTCTTTTCTGAAAACCATAACCTTGGACTTTTCCGCATTCAGTTCTAACCTGTTCTTATCCAGGTATCTTCTCAACCTCTTCATCATTTCCTCTAAGGCCTCCTCGCTTTTTGCCAACAACACTATATCATCTGCATACGCTGACTCCTCCTATTACTCCGGCCTCCAGCTTACTTTCCATATCCGCAATTAAAATCGCAAAAAGCGTTGGGCTAAGCGGACACCCTTGTCTCAACCCCTTATCCATCCAGAATCCCTCCGAAATCCCCTGTCCTCCTCTTACCTTATCTTTGGTCTCTTCATATATCTCCCTTACCCTCTCGATCAGGCCTCTCTCCACTCCCCTATATTATGGTACCATTTAAAAAGCATAATAGGATGCAAAACGATAAAACGGGATAGAAAAGTATAGAATGGTTGGAAAATAGGAATTGTATAGAAAAGCATAGAATTTGCGGCAATAAGATCAGAATAAAGAGTATTAGCAATAAATAGAAAATGGTAAAATTGTCACAATTAGAAAAAGGAAAAAAATGGATTTTCTTGAAAGAGAAGTAGGATAAAAAGGTAAAGAAAAGGATAGAATCTTTGGAAAGATTATTAGGATTAATGAGATAAAAAATTAAATATTGGAAATAATTACTGGGAAGAAGAATAGGATAAAAAAGGAGAAAAGGGCTAGTTTTAGGTTCCTTAAAAAACCGCCTAGAAATAGCATATTATTCTTTTTACCCGATTCTTAACTTACCGACATTTTTTCGCAACAACATACGTCCACACGAATTGAGATATCGAGTTGAAAAATTATGAAATTAAATAAAAAACACTAAGAAACGTTTGTGTGATTCTAAAACTTTGAATTTACAAAAAAATCGATTTTTGGAGAATTTCGTATTTAATTCGTCAAACTTAGGACCATACAAACATTCTTTATTGTCTTTTTTTTCAATTTCTCAAAAAAGGCCGTTCAAAGAATACGTAACGCGTTTGCTCCGAAATTGACAGTTTTTACTCAAAAAATTGCCAAGCTTCCAATGTTTATATATATATTTCTTTTATAGAAAAATTAGTCTATTATTAATATGTTATCCTTTACAACAATTTTTTTTGATAGATTTAGCTAGATGCCTCATATTATTTTGTAGATCATATCCATCCAACAAAAGTTTTCCTATCCATGAACTTCACAGACACACGATTTTGTGTATACAGGATGTTTAGGGGTTGTTTTAATATCCCTTGAACATTCATTCTAGGAAATAACCGTTTTATAACATCCAAACCATGGGATATTTTTTTATTAAACTTTTGGGGTATAAATTACTTCAAAATAAATATGAGAAACATCGCCTAGCAGGGAAAGGGTTTAAGTTCATTTTAAGGGTTGTTTTATTATCCCTTGACGATTCAAGCAAGGAAATCGACATTTCCAAAAAACACATAGATGTGCAAAACCCTGGTTTTGACACCGTTTATAGACATCGAAAACAGACGCTTCAGCATCGAGCGCGAAGGCGATAAGCTAAGTCCCCAACATCGGTGAGCAAAATGCTTTCACCAGTGAGCAAAATGCTTTCCATGGGTACCAAATCATTTTGCTCACCACTTTTGGTACTAGCGACATTTAGCGTCGTAAACGGTAGGCAATCTCAAGTTTTGCATTTTCAGTTGTAAAGAAAAATATTTTTCGATACACAAGACCAAATGGGTGCTTTATTCAATGCGAGTGTGAAGGCACACCAATCACACTTCGGCTCGGCTTCGTCTCGCCTTCGAGTTCATGCTGGATCTTCACACTCACAGTGAGCAAACTGTCCATTTTGCCTCTTGTATTGAAATATACTATTATTCAACAAAACTATGGTTTAACATCCCTTAAACATACAATTAAGGAAATCGATATTTTCCAAAAACTAAATCCACAAAAGATTGTTTAAATTAAGCTATCGGTATTAAAATCCCACCAGGAAAAGTGTTTGAATTCGTTTTGAGGATTGCTTTAACATCCCTTAAAGATAGAAAATAGAGATTTTTTGAACAAACTACTGGTGTCAGAAATCAATTCAGAATAAGTGCAGGAAGCGTACTCTACCAGAAAAAGTGTCTGAATTTATACGAAGGGTTGTTAAAACAACCCTTAAAAAATTCCGCGACTTTCTCTTCTAGGATATTTTTCCCAAATTTATTGTGAAGTAAGTTCTGACCCCAATACTCTAATCAAGGAATCTCCCGTGATTTTAATTTGTTGGGAAATTTTAATTTCCTTGCTTACAACTTAAGGATGTTAGAACAACCCTTAAAATAAGTTTGATAAATTTTCTGGTAGAGAGTGTTTCCCACATTCGCTGTAAAGTGATTTCTGACCCCAATAGTTTAATAAAAAATCTCCCGTGGGTTTGGTTTTTTTTCAATGTCCATTTCCTTGCTTGAATGTTCAAGGGATATTGAAACAAGCTCAAAATAAATCCAATAACTTTTCCTGGTAGAAGACTCTTTCTACACTTCATTTAAAGTGATTTCTTGCAATGCAAAATTGACTTTAGTTTCTAAGCAAAATGTTCAGTTTTCTAACCTAATATTTGAAAAGTATTAAAATTGCCTTCACAGTCTTTCCCCCTTTTATCGTTTTTCCAATTAAATTCGAATGCAATTGACATAGAACCCAACAAGAAAATCCAACCATTTTTGGTTGAAAGTTTATTTCTTTGGGTTAAAAAGTCTAGTATTAAATTTTTGATCACGAATTCATCGTTTTTGTTGTTGAAAATTGTATTATTTAATTCGAACTTTATTTTTTTTTTTTGAAAATTCACCAACTTTGTTAAAGACTTCCTTTTTGTTTAAAAACTCAACTGTTTAGTTAATAAATTGTCGTTTTGGCTAGAAAAATCAACAATTTGATTACATTTTTTTCTTTTGAAAATTCACCTTATTTCGCAAAAATTACATCTTCTTTTGGTTACATAATAAATCTGTTACGGTTGAAAATTAATATTTTTGCTAAAAATTAATTTCGTTGTCGAAAATTCACATTTTTGGGTTAAAAATTCAACTGTTTAGTAGAAAATTCTTATTTTCTGCTCAAAAACTCAACAATTTGGTTAAATATTAAATTGTTAAATTGAAAATACCTACATGTATTTTGTTCAAGATTCGTCATTTTTTGTAGAAAATTGAATCACTTGGTTCAAAATATAACTATTTGATTGAAAATATATGTATTTTTTTACAAAGTCGACTTTTTGGTACAAAACAAATTTTGTTGGTTTAAAATGCAACTATTTGGTTTAGAGTTAATCTGTTTTATTTGAGGATTCAAGTATTTTCTTCTAAAATGATCTTTTTTGGTTAAATTTAACTGTTTTTGAATCAAAATTAAAATCTGCTTTGGTTACATTTAAAAAAACTATTACAAATTATTACAAATTATTACATTTTTGGTTGAAAATTCCTCTTTTTAGGTTGAAAATTCAACTCTTTGGTGGAAAGTTGAACTGCTTTGTTATCAATTCATTTTTTTTGGGTTGAAGATTCATAATTTTAGTAGAAAATTAATTTCTTTGCTTGAAAATTGACCTACTTTGTTGAAATTTCTTGTTAAAGTAAATGGTTGCGTACCCAGAGACAGACCGAGGAAAGAATGGATAGAATGTGTGAATGAGACCCTAATTCAAAAAGATATAAAAAGCCATAGAAACACAAGAGCTTGCATGAGGAATTACGTGGCCCAAGTGGAGAGCTTCACATAATGACTCTGTGAAGCTCTTCGCCTGGAGTGCTTCCTGGAGAGATTGATCAGTGACCTGGGTCGGAGCAGTGTTGCGCAACGAAAGTGTTATTTAAATAAACAATAAAGAAATGGTAGATTAATCTAAAAATCTACCCCCCCCCCCCTTATTAGCATCGTACTTACTTTTTTTTCGTACTTACTTACTTTTCTCATATGGACTCCCTGATGTGCGTCTAGAACTGAGTGGGTCACGCTTACCCCAAAAGCGATTTTGCTTATTGGTATAATAATAATAACAATATTGTATATAATATGGTAGCTCTAAGAAAGCATCCAGAGGCGTCTGTTATCACCTGCAACACTCGCGGCCGCTGTGTAAAAGACGAACTGCAAACTACACCATGATCCTAATTTTGTACCTACAAAATCATCGCAAATGATTTCAAACATCGTATTTAAATAACTTATAACATCCTTATCTCATCAGTCACTTGACTTAGTCCGCGGCTATGATAAAAAACCGGGTTCACCCGAGAACAAGTTTGAAGAAAAAATATCATAAAAGCGAGAAAGGATATAACTTCAGTACGAAGCTTGCTGCAAAGTATCCTTATATAAAGAAAGTTGCACTAAGAGATCTTATTGTTAAGGTGAAGGATATCAGGAATACTCTACACATCTCAGAAGGCTGTGCAATGAAGATTAAACAACAGGTTGCTTTGGCGTCGAAAAACTTTGATAATGAACATCATCTACTGAAAGCTGCACCGCAAGATCAAGCAGCGGCAATTGATGTTCTTGCGCAACCTAATGATGATCCAGCACCACCACATCCTCCAGAGGCACATGGCTTGATTCAACCAGAGGTAGAAGCAGAGGTTCAGTAACCAAGAAGACGATTATAATGGACATACCATATGAACAAAGATGCGATGCGCCTTTATTTTTTGGCGGAGAAAAGTGGGCAAAGTGTGAGGAGAGAATACCACCCAAGGGTATTCAGCATACGATAGTTAAGGAAAGCCTAACAACTGCCTTCCCTGCAAGACATTGCTTGTCCACTTAACCGAAATGTGCAGGCAACCTATACAACCAAAATGCATGAGTATAGCGAGCTAAGACATGAAGTAAAGACAATATGGATGAATGTGAAACATGCATCTATTCATTCTATTGTGATTTTGGCTACAAGCAATGTACACGCAAGATGCGCCGAACATCTTGAAGATTTAGGAGTCAATAGCTGGCAGCAGCTCAGAAGGCGGTTTTATCAAACACCTATCGCAGTGTAAGAAACTTCCTAGACCATCAGGAAATAAGCGACAAAAAACTGATGGAGTGGCAGATGGTAGCCCTGAGAAAGCATCCAGAGGCGACTGTTGTCACCTTCAACGCTTGCGGCCGCTGTGTAAGGATAACATATGGGTTTGACACCCCTAACGCACCCCCACGGCGCCTGAAAAAGTACCCTTGAATCCAAAGCTGTCAATTCTTCATGAAATCGACGAATTAAAAAAAATTTGTTTATAAAATATATTTTTTTAAATTGGTCGAACTGGCAGTGTATTATCGTTAAGTGACGTAAATTTATTTGCAATATTTTCCAATTGTTTACAAAATAAATCATTATTCATTTGTAACAACATTTAATTTGATACGCCCTACTATAGGTACTTGCGTTTAAGGTAAAAGAATCATTCTACTGTGAGATATGAATGGATGGGTTGGTGTCCAACATCAGGGTACAGAAAGGGTACTGGATAATTTTGGGGATCTAAAAAAAAATGGTAACGGAGATAGATTAGTTAGCTTATGCTTAGCAAAGGGCTTGTTTATTAAAAATACTTGGTTTAGGCATACAATGATCCACATGTACACCTGGTGCAGAGGAGATATCCACAGTATATTTGACTTCGTTGTTGCGGATGAAAGACTAAGAGAGCTGGTAAAAAAACGCGAATAAAAATCGAGAAATTGCAGAACCCAGAAGTGCGAATACATTTTCAGAATAGGATATACGAACGCATAGATAGGGCAACTAGGGAGGCGTTAATATGCAATAAATATATAGAGCGCACATTCGGGATATCATTGTTAGAAGTGCGACCGAAGTGTGTGGTACTGAAGTTGTAGGGAGAATGTCTGGTGGTACGTGCTGGAATGATTTCGTGCCCACTAGGTAATGATTGAGCGCATAATCAGAAAGTCGCTCGAATTGCTATTAGTTATAATTCCTATAATTTTTGCGCAATTAGCACATGCGAAATTAGTTGAATATACTTGTTCACTTGGTTCAATCTTTGCTATACTCAATTTGACTTGGTACAGTGGAAAATGTCGGATTCATTGGAGAACCCCAAGTGCGCTGGGTGTAATAAGTTCGGCAATAAAGTACCTGGTCGAAGTAAAAAAATTAAAGCTGAAGATGAAGCAAGGAAGTACAGTGATAAGCTCCAAAAATAATCGTTGTTCACGATTTTGTGTGTGGAAAATGTTGACTTTTTCAATATATAAAAAATTGGCTCGATGGTGAAAACGAAAGCGATTATCTAAAATCAACTTCTGATGATCCGGCCGTCAATATACGACTCGAGCCTGAAGTAGATAAATCAAATGATGAAAGGATTGAAGCTCCAAATCTCACCGCTTCGGAGTTGACGAAAATAATGGGGAATCTCTCCATTAAATGTGATTCTACACCTTATGATAAGAAATGAAATTTCAGCCTTTCCGGAAAACAGCTTCTTATCTTTACAGACTTAATACGGGAGAATATTATACAATTAAGAGACATGTTGTTTCCAATGCAAAGCAGGTAGACCCGTACAGTCACTCAAGCGCTCGTCGCGTTCGTTTTTAACTTCGCCAGTGATCCCAACTTTGGCACGTAGACGTACTGCGCTTGCGCTAGGACACTTACGAGGAACACGACGCGACAATCCGTTACCATGACAATAATAAGCCGCGCCGTGTTCCTCTTACGCATCGCTAGCGCAAGCACAGTACCTCTATATGCCAAAGTTGGGATCACTGAACTTCGTTCAGGTAATTCGAATAAAATGTTGGCTTCCATTCTTTAACTTGAATACGAACAACTTGTTTCTAAATATTCAACAGCAGTAATCAAATCTTTTGAAGAAGATGTGTTGCCGTATCGTTTTCAAATAATAGCTTCCATCAGAGATGACCTTATCAAAGACAACACAACTGAAATTGCTAAGACTTTGAGGCTCATGAACATTTATTTTTAATCTGCGATGGAACGTATGCACTGCTGCACGCCATCAAAAGATTTCGAACAATGAGTTTCAAAGAAAGTCTTATTCAGATCAGAAGAAAGTTCCACATTGTAAGCCTTTCACAAGTTTCATAAGTGACGGGTACGTGTTTGACATGTCAGGACCATATCCTGCGAATCCACATTGACCACAAATTGGACAACGCTTTGCTTTCGAATATTGGGACCTACTTCCGAATTGCATCATCCTTTAACGGTTCAATTCGCAAAAATTAGTTCATAAATTTCTTCTAACATTCTACTATTGAGACCCATAAGTTATTTTTTTTAGTGATTTCCCCAGGAGGCCTAATCCACTTCCTCCCGATGATTTTAGTCTGTTGTGATTTAGTGGGAGAACTGAGAAGAGTAAAGGGGTTATTGGAATGGAAAACTTTGTTATAGAGATGCAATTTTTTTTCAAATTGTAACTGAAATCTGTCAGATTTTAGTATTTCCGTATCAGGCTACGAATTCTAATCATATGCGTTTAAAAATTTTACGTTTTTACTGAAACTTTATCTGTTAGAAGTGAGCAAACGTTTTTTGAAACATCCACAATCTTTTTTGAAAATATCTAAAACCTCTTTATACACCGGAAATCTCAGTTGATTGCTATTTTCATATAGTATCAAATCGAAGATTTTCCCCGTATTTCTATACATATTTGTCTAATTCTTGGCCGAAATTCATCAAGCCTAGATTTTTCTGTGTCCGGTGGCGGATTATGATGAGTTTGACTGAAAAGCTTGACGCTTTTACTGATACTCAAAATGTTATAGAGATGCACATTTTTTCAGAATAACCGTATAAAATCAACGATTTCTTACATTTCAGTACACATTTTTGTAATTTTAGTCTGAAACAAATGAAATATTGATATTTCTGTATCCGAGGGTGGATTCTGATAAAAATTACCGCTTAACTCTTCTCAGTTCTCCAACTGAATCATTATAGGCTAAAATCAGCGGGTGAAAGTGTATTAGACCTCCTGGGAAAATCACTAAAAAAAACGCACCGCATACCGTACCTCTCGGATGGTGTGGACACTAGTTCACACGTAAATTTTTAACCGTATTTTTGGCAATAATTAGACCAATTGCCTAAACAGGTAGATTGTCATTTTGTAAACATATCCACTTCTTTTTTCTGTTGTTTTCTGATTTTCCGTTATCTATTACAGCATATCGTCATGCATTTGTTATGTGAGGTTTCCATTTGGTAATACGAAAATCAGCTGTTAATTTTTTTTAGCTATAGCGCACCATTCTGATCAGTTCGGGGAAAACATATGTTAATTAAGGGGATGTAAAAATTTTTTTGTGAAAAGATGGTTGTCGCAAGTCAAAAACATCAACTTAATAAAAATTCAAACATTTTTTTACATGCTATTTTAGCGATACAATTCTCTTTGGTTTTTTGGTAAATTTTTTTATCGGTATGCAAAACATAGACTTTGATCATCAAAATCGGTCAGGTGGTTTTTAAGAAAAACCATTTTCTAATTTTTCTTTTCCCCTTCATAACTTCCAAAAAATGCAATTTGAAGGTTAAAATTCTTTGTAGTTTTTTTACAACCTCAGGATAAACATTTGAGATAAACTTAAGTCTGATACGAGCGGGGGCCGATTTGACATGCTTATCCCGCTATACAATTTTACCTTTTTTGATTAAAAATGTAACTGTTTCGTAAAGAATTATTATTTTTTTGGTTAAGGATTAAAACATTTTATTGAAGCTTTATCCTTTTTGATGCAATTCAATTGTTGCTGATTTAAAATGAAAATTACGTATGATAGGATGTGGGTGGAGGGGGTCGAAACTTATGGCTCCTGATAGTCGAATTTCTCAATCAAAATACATGTAAAAAATTGAAAGCTTGGCAATTGTTTAAGTAAAAACTGTCAATTTTTCTGATGTTCTTCTTCGAATTATTTATCTCTAGGTTGAAAATGATTTAAAAAATTATAATTAGACATTTTGAATAAAGGCTATTTTCTGTACATTTCCTACATAGTACACTTCCCGAAAAAATCAGGTCTGTCCTAGGTTTTGTCGGGAAAAGCATAGGTCTAAACCTGGGACAGACCTGGTTATTTTCGGAAAGTGTGCTATGTGGGTTTGGTGCGGGGTTCTTTTCAACTCGATATCTCCAGTCGTGTTGAAGTAAGTTGTTGCGAAAAAATTTTCGGTATGACACGAATCTGGTAAGTATAACATGGCCATAATATAGAAAAACAAATTATTAAATATATTTATATATTGAGTTTTGATGTTATGTTTGTTGACCAGCATAGTGTAATAGTTTTTTGTGAATGGAATGACGGTTTTTGATCTTCTTAGTCTAAACCTAAAATGGTTATCTACAGCTGTAGACAAAATCCTCTCTAGCTCCGCTGGGATTCGAACCCAGGTCTACAGATTGCCGGTCTGGTACTTTTACCCACTAAACTACGGAGGGGAAGAAAATTTATCATTTCTTTCACAGCCTATTACAAGCGAACGACGACGTCGTTTTAAGTCTTGTAAGAATATATATACTGGAACCTGGAATTAGAAACCTCGGATTTACTATATTCCTAGAACTGATGTCCCCCGTCGTTTCGGCATGATAGGAGCTACAGGGCTGAAAGGGAGGCAATGCTCAGTCAAACGGGACAAACAGACTGAGGGCTGCACTCTCAGCGCGTTAGTTGTATCAGGTTGCGCCATGCGTTCGAATCCAACAGAAATGATTCATGCGGCCCTGCCTGTTTACGTTTGGATTCCCTGGACTTAGTATCAAAGCCACTGCAAGCTATGCTCCAAACCGTAATACCCCATTTATCTCCTAGGATATGCTGGGAACATCCTAGGAATACGGCGAATGATATCGTACAGGTCAGAAATATCGATATCCCTGGAATGGCCCAAGGATATCTCAGATTATCCTGAGGATATCCCAATTCTGTAATTTGGTATATTAATGGAAATTCAGATATATCTACTGCCAATTATATGTATATTCAATCGTATAAGTAAAATAACTCATCATTGAACAATATCAGGTATTTTCCAGAGATTTTGTAGAAAGTTTGACATTATAAAGTACAATAATAGTAGAGTCCCCTCTAATGTCTCTTCCAGGTAAAATCTAGCATAGCTGTCAATGTGCAAAAACTATCGCGCAGTGATGAGTGACGCTCTAACAAAAGTCAACAATTTCTCGAATATTCGTGCCAGATCATAATGTATTTTCATTTACGTTATGTAAACCAACACGGTAAATATCCATTTAATTTTTTTTTCGTCGGAAAAACTGATTTTTTCGTTATACTCATAGTGAAAAGTACAATCTCCCAACTGCGCAATTTAGAGGTTATAGATGCAATAACAGCCTAAACTCTTCTAAATTTTCAGAAAGTACACGTGTTTTATTGCAAGTAAGTAGGCTGTTTTTGGTCATAAAAATAACTTGCGGTCATATTTCTTTCATAATTATACTCAGATAGAATTCGAAAGAAACTGAGTATTCGAGATTTGTATGAAGCGGTTTTATGTCAAACGGATGCTTGCGAATCATTATGTCTTAAGACATTCTACATATTTTAATTAATATAAATTTCAGGACTATTGGATTCCTTTGCCAAAATTGTATATATCCCGCACAAGATATTGTGTCGTTATCTTACGGGGCGGAAATGTCGATATCCTTGTAAAATGCTACGGATATCCTGGGAGATTTTGGGGGTAATAGTTATAAATCTCATGTCCCTACGTAGCTTAACCATTTTCAGTTTAGACTAAGTAGATGAAAAACCGCCATTCCATCGAAAAAAACTACATTTATATATGTTTTTGTAGACTCCAGAAGAATGTCCAAAATACATGGACCTGGTCCCAGTGGATAATGATAATTCCAGCAACTTGATTTGCGACTGCAGTCGCCCAGCGTATTTATATTATCTTGAAGATAATTCTTGTTACCAGGCATATGAACAAGGACCTTGTCCGCCAGAATACTACTTGGTACTTCCTGCCGGAGAAGATTTAGCAAAATGCGAAAAAAATCCTTGTCTCGAAAACGGTCTCGTTCCTTTCCAAGACACATGTGCTGGTCTCTATGAAATGGGTCGACCTTGCGTTCCCTCATTTACCTTAGCAGTCGATCCAGACAATTTTCAGCTCAGATGTACGCAGAGAAATTTAAATATAATAACAGCTCCGGTAATAAAATGTTTGCCTGGCAGTCGTCGAAATGCTTTGGGTGTCTGCAAAAAGGAGTTCAATTAGGTCTGATTGAGAAGAAAGTGTGGATAATAAAATAACAATTTGTTATGACATTAAAAAATATTACTGGAAATAAATAACCAATAAATATAAGACGATAGGTTAAGGCACAATGGCCACTATAAATAATTGGACAAGTACATGTCAGGGATATTATGATCAATAAATGAAAATTTTCAATTTCGCAAAATTAATTTTCCTATCTAAAAAAAGTGGTGTAACGATATCTCGCAAATATTGTTGTCAAAAACCTCATTGGTTACGACACTGCGTGAATATTTATTTATGTTAATATTTATGAATAAAGATTTGAGGTTCATTCGTAGTACCAATTTTGCAGATCAACCTCACTACCAAGTTGAACAGAGCTAATAGGGATATTTTTCTCCAAACAATTTCTTTTAGGGCGCAAAGATACCTGGCATCTGAAGTTCTATAGCAGAGCGTTTACAGATGCACATGTACTTTGGGATTTTCCAACACAGTAAAATTCCCGAATGATAAAATTTCCGACATAAAATTACCGAATTATAAAATATCCGAAATCGAAAATTCCCTAATTATGAAATTCCAGAGTTTATATAATTAAAAACTTGTTTTTTAATGAATATTATTTAATAAAAATTCAATAATAAAACATTTTTATCGAAGAACTTTTTTAATGTTTGAAGTTTTTAAAAATTATTGTTTGAATTTAAAATAACAATTATTCTATACAAATTGTATAAAAAAATTATTGTAAAAACACGTGCGCCTCGAACAAAACAAAAAAATGTCTTCCTAAATGTTCTTCAAACCTAATAACATTTATAAACAAACTTTGCAGGATTAAATTCAGGACTGATTTATCTCGAAGTTTATTTTAATTTTAAATTAACAGTTCGATTTTTGAGAACGGCTTTTGTGATTTAAAAAAAATACTATGCACGTTTTCAACCAAAATTGTTCACCCTGAAATGTATTTTTATCAATTATTGTAATTTTAAATTCAAACAATATTTTTTAAAAACTTCAAACGTTAAACAGTTTTTTCTTTTATAAAAACATTTAATTATTTTATTTTTAATATATAAATAATATTGATTAAATTTTGGGAATTTTATAATTCGGCAATTTTCTGTCGGCAATTTTAAAATTTAGAAATATTATAAACTGTCGGCAATTTCATTATTGGGGAATTTTCTAATTCGGATTTTTTAGATTTCGGAAATGTTGTTATTCAGGAATATTCCAATTCGGGAATTTTGCAGTTTTAGCAATTTTTTAGGGTTTTTCAGTCATACCACATGCACAGACGAGGTAGAACTTGGATACCACAACTTTTGTAGGCTAACTGCAGGCGTTCAAAGAAAAAACTACATTGTGAAATTTAAGTTTCTCAGAAACTCACAATTGGGGGACATTTCGAAGACATTTCGAAGAATAACATTTATGAACACTTCACTCAAAAATGTATAAAATGAAAAAGAAGGCCGAGTTAGAGAGTCTCCGCCTCGAGCACGTGAGACGGCAGTTTCTCAACGGTAATAAAAGTATTGAGATTAGTAAAATTGAGGTGACGGATGCAACAACTCGCTAATCGCTCAAAACCGAGTAGAAGTATTGACCACACGGCAAAATCGATCGATGAAAAAAAAGTGGCCGAAACGCAAAACAAAATATACCTTCGTATTCACATTGACGCGACCGACAAATTTTTCTTATCAAACTTTTTCATTCGACAATTATTACTCAAGATAAACAACAAAAACTTAAAAAATTGTTCGATCGAAAATCGACGTTTTATAAAACACAACTCGCGAGTATTCGGCCGTTTGTTGATAAAAATGCTTAAAAA
>CAKNYM010046598.1:39226-54368 GCA_932195095.1 Andricus curvator
TGAGCACCAAAGGTCTTAGTGATGCTAGGCCATGTGTAGTGTCGCTGGAATCAAATGGGAGGCCAAGCTGCTCTGCGGCCCTATCTGCGGCACGATATAGAAACGCCGCAGAATTGACGACTTCATGTTGATGTACTAGTCGCATAAGAAAATCTGTGCTATTTAGAACTGAGCAGACTGTAGCCAGAACCGTTCTGCGATGAAGACACTCTAAGCTCATTACTATTATTATTATTATTATTATTATTATGGGGGTGGTGAGCCAAAACTTGTAGTTATTTATAACTACAAGAAAACTATCCACCTAGAAACACTACCCGAATCGGGTAGTGTCACGCCTACCCTGAAAGGGAAATGGCTTAATGGTATACTGCGAATTACTGCGGATTACTTCGGATTACTCCGGATCACTCTGATTTACTTAGATTACTCCGGATTACTTCAGATTACTCCAGATAACGCCGGATTACTCGGATTACTTGGATTACGCCGGATTACCAGTTCGGATAACCAAGTGGTCCAGCGGATTACCAGAGTTGTTTCCCCCTCGGACATATTCATACATCATATTTAATTAATGTTATTCGAAAATAATAATGGAGGCCGTGTAAACTAAAGCTTTTAGGTTATTTAAAATAGCACTGAATTATATTTTCTATTTCTATTTAGGTGACATTTATAAGCAGGCGATAAGCTTAACAAATGAGCAAGGTACACAGCAGGAAAACACCCGAAATATGAACAATGATCTAAATGGTCAGGAAAAAACTCGATGTTTAGAAGAACGTGATTTTTATTAGTATATTTTGACATTTTGGTTTTTTCTTTAGAGAGAAAAAAAATTTGCAAAAAGAAGAAAATTTTTTTAATGAAAGTGTAAAAATATAAAACGTAGAAATAATTATGTCATTTTTATTAAAAAAAAACCTCTTATTATTTTCGTACGAGAAAAACACGATTACTTATAGGTTAGGATACCATGTTTTCGTACTTATGCTTGTGTTCCACATGCACGAAAACGTTGCGGATGATAAAGTACGATAAACATGTATAATAAACATGTATATTTTTTTTAAAACTAATTTGTTACTAATTACGAATAATTAATTAATTGCTCAATATTGGTTGTTTCTGTGAGTCAATTGGGTATTTTTAGAATAACGAATTCAAAAATCCCGCACATATAGTCACGTGAGCAAATGTAAAATACATTTGTAGAAAACTAAGGACGTAATATGCGTGGTAATATATATGCCGAAAACCATGTAATATACGTGATATATAATATATAATATACGTACTCATCCCTGGTGCTGGGTGTACATTCCAGGGTCGTATGAATAAATGGAGCTCGGTACCCTCTTATTTTCGGTTTTCATCCTTCCTTCCCTCTATTATCGCCAGAATTAATCCAGTGTTGTTATTTCTTTGTCCTTAATCTCCAATCCACCCATTTGATCACCTCCTGAAGCCTGAAATTACCCTGGCTGATCAGAGTAGGATTTGGTTCGGTACCAACTGGTATCAGCCGACGTGAAGAGGGCATTGTGCATTGAGATTCCCTAGGCATGTTGGGAATTTACGAAGAAATTTCATATCGTGAAGTTTCCGAAAAGGTTTTACGCCAGTTAGATGAGTCGTTCGGGATTTCGCGTAACTTGCAGCGTTACTTCCAATCTGGCCGGCATCGTAACATGATCCTTGTAGACGAGGATTCACAGCTCCTTTGAGTCTGGCAGACGATAGTAGATAGAGAAGGCAGGAGAATTAAAACGGCTTGAAACGTTTGTCGATGGAATCTAGTCGCTCTAAGAGTCTCGAGTGGCGTCGCATTTGAGTTCGAAGTTGAAAGAAGTCCCTCGATGTCCCACGATGTCTCGACGAGTCCGGAACGTTACAAAAAAAATACAAGAAATGAACAGAATAAGTCCTTAAAATTATAAATCTCAAATCTAGCCCTAGTCATGGAGTTTCCGTACCACAGCTGCGATTTCTGACCTTTTAAAATTAAATCTCTAAATTGAAGAAAAATCTCTGAGTGAGAAATAAAATTTTATCAATTAGAATTTGTGAGTTGCAATAATTTTGCAACGTCACAGTGCATACGTGTGACGTCTTAAACAACTTGTGCTTATTAGGTTTTTACAATCACTACCTGATCAGAAAATAATTATGTATCTTCTGCTGTCGCGAATACTAAATACATTGCTGCTCTTAAGAAAATTACCATTAATGCTCTTTTAAAAATAAAATGTGATATTAAATCGGTTGTTGGATTTATTCCCGGAAAGAATAAAAATTCTGTTTTTTGTTACGTGCTATTTTAAAGTTGTGATAAAATAAATTATACTAATAATTCGATGGAGAAGTTGTTTGGCAGAGGTTATGTAGTACTTAAAAACCTTCAAAGAGTAATGGCAGATGTGAAATAAAGATATAGCAGTGCTGTATTACTAATAAAAAATTATTAAATAATGTTAAGTGAATGCTGTGTCTATTGTTATTAGAAAAACATGAAAATCGGTCTTAAAGCTGAAAATTAAACCAGATTTTGATCCCGGAACTGATGAATTGATATGCAAGCTTTTATGCATAGGCATGATCTTACGTGTGGTGATAAGAAGGGCCTTAAGCTCGTTCTTCGTCCATTGAACCACCCCAAGCGAGTAGAGTAGAAACGGGACGGTAAGCATGTTAGTCGCAGATACCTTGTTCAACGCCGACAGATTGGAAGACCAAATATCTGCTTCGGAGAGACTCTTTCACTGATGTTACGTCCTGAATGCGGCTTTGAGGCACGCCCAGGTATGTATAGGTCTTTCCAGTATTAAGATGTCTAATCACACTTATATCTATACGCTCAGGTTCCTTGGGAACGCCAGTAATCTTTCCTTTCTTCAGATTAATTTTGGCACACTTGTCCAAACCAAAGTCCATCCCAATCTCTCCTGTGTAATTCTTGACGATATTTATAGCAGTTTGAAGTTTGCTTTTACCAGAGGCATAGATCTTCAGGTCATCCATATAAAATACATGAGTGACCTTACGCTCGCGCTGATTAGTGCCGCCACAAAGGTATCCAGAAGAATCTCGTAGAGCAAGAGATAGAGGCAGAAGTGTAATGCAAAAAAGCAAAAGGATCATGGTTTTTGCAAAAGAAAAGGATCTAGTTTTCCAAAGAGGCATCAATCTCTCTATGCATCTCACTATACACGGAGAAAAATGGAAGGTCATTTTGGCCATCTAGATGTGCAGACAGACTATATTGCAGGGTCAACTATAGGACAGCCCTTGAAGATGGCTAAAGCGACTATCTCTAGAAGATTAAAACAAGAGGTTCAAATCGATCATCTCAGAGTTTCGACTTGGTCATCTCGGACGTTTGACTCAAGCGTCATAGAGAGTAGAACCGATCATGAGAGATGGCGGAACTGATCATTATAAAGGGTCGAATCGCCCGTCATAGAAGGTTGATTTGGTCATATCAGATAGTCGACTTGATCTCCTCGGACAGTCGACCTGGCCATCTTAGGGGGTCGATTTGATTATCCTACATTTTCTATATTTGTTGTCCTTTTCCTACTTATTCCAGTCTCTCTCTTATAAGAGACTGGGAATTATAAAATTAAGTGGAACCTATAAAACCTGAAAATTTATATGAAATACATGAATTCTGAAAGCATTTTTTATTCTTTGTGCAGAGTTAGGTGTATGAGACATAATTTGATATGCAAAAACAGTGCACATTGACAATATATTTTTGGGAGCACGAAAGGCTAAGGACACGGCACGGTGTCACTCGGAATTGTAAGATTTCAAACATTGAAGTGAATTCAGAAACCAATATCCCACATCTCGTTACTTTCTGCATCATTAATGAATGCTGAAATTTTTTACGTTTTTAGTTTGAAACGACACGGTGACAACAAATTGATAGCTGAACGTTCAGTTACGCCTTTATCCTAAATCCCTTGGAAGCATCAAATTTGACGTTCTCTCTTATGCACTTCACTCTCCACGCATATTCGAAATACCAAAAAGCAGTTTAAACTTGTTACAAATATGTTTAAGTTCAATAAATTAGCAAATGTGACGCTGAACGGCTCAATAAGATTCACTCACTTCGAAATTGCTCAGAACCACGGTGCTACCAACTATCGTATCCTTTCACACTGCATCCATCGCGTCGACAACCGGATTGGTTGAGGTTGGCGCGCTAATTCGAAATGAAGATATGTGAAAAGCAATTTTAAACAGCAAATAATAAGCGTAAAGTTATTAAAAATAATTCTTTGCTCACAATAAGGACTTCTCAAGTAAAATTTGAATTATTTATTACATTTTTTTCTTAAAAATAAATGATAGATTTTAATTTTTAAAGAGAGGAATATATGTTTCATCTTAAATATGAATTCACAATAATTCCTAATATTCTTATGCACTTCACATTTATTATTCGTTGTGAACATTTTACTTACACATTTATTCATTTTAAATAAACACGCCAACGGTAACTAATCAGGTTGGCCCACCGCGATGGGTCATTTGCTCTTCCATAGATGGTCGAAATGAGTGAGAACAAGATGATCGTATTTACCATCCCGAAAGGATACTTCGATTATCCCTGATAGTGAGTCTGACCTTCTTACAACGCTCAGACTGGCTCTCTAAATTTTGACCCTCTAACTTTGACCATCCATTTTTCTCCGTGTATGTGGATGCACCTTCAAGTTTTCGGAAAGACAGATGATAAGTCTATGAGAGGTTGAATCTAAAGCTTTCCTGTAGTCAATCCAGGCCATGGACAGGACGCGCTGATGGGCTGCAGCGTCTTTACAGACACACCTGTCAATCAGCAGGTTCTCTCGACAGCCTGCTACACCTTTTTTTGAGCCACGGTGTTCGTACATCTCTCGCCACACAAGCTCAATTCGTCGAACAATCCTGTTGTTTAGGACAGCTGTAAAGATTTAATACAGTGTGTTCAAACAAATTATTGGCCTGTAATTCTCTGGGTTTGGCAAGTTGCCTTTCCTCGGCAGGAGCATAGTGCGTCCTAACACCAGCCACTGCGGAATGGGCGTCTCCGACTCTAAATATGAGGTGAATATGCGGGCCAAATTTTGGTGTGTAAAAGTAAACTTCTTCCACCAGAAGTTCTTGATACAATTTGGACCAGCAGCAGAAAAGTTCTTCGTGCCTCTAAGTGCTTTTTTCACCTCTTCGGCAGTGATTGATGGACATTCCTCCTCAGATTTTATGAGGTTGTCGCAAAACTCCTTGAAGCGGATGATATTGTCTGTATCTTCTTTCAACTCTAGTGTTTTCGCGATCTTGTACACCTCTCTCCAAAAAGTCTCTACCTCCTTAGGCTTGGGTGGTTTTTTTACAGAAACAGGGAGATCGCTGAAGAGGCGCGATGGGTCAGCGAGAAACTGTTGATTCTCCATGATCCTTCTCTCCCTCTTCTGTATTCTCCTCCTTGCGTCAGATAACAGCCATATTTTGTCAACAATATGCTGTTTGATTGAAAGCAGCTTTGACTTGTTCAGTGTGTGATACAAGATCCTTAGTTCTTGGGTGAACTTTCGAACCCTTTCCGTGAACGGTCTACCAGATGATATGTAGTCAATCACACATTGGACACGGGACGCATTCTGTCTTGTCCATCCAATCTTCTTGTTCAGTTTATGCTAGCGTCTTTTGGTCTTTTGATCCATCGTCGGTTTTAGCCTTCGATTTGAATCAGCCAAAGCTCTCGCAGCACCATAAACTGAGCAATTGATGGTCCAGAGGTCGGACTCCTGCGGGATATCTCCACGACGGGAGGCATCCATTTCAGCCAGATCTTGGGGCTTAGGAGGAACTTGCATGTTAATGTTCCTCCTTGTCCTGAAATCGCGATCATCTTTTCGAAGGTTGCCTTCTTTCCGCGGTTGGTCTCAATGTCGCGGCCTCATCTTCGTCTGCAGCTTGATCAAGCAGCGTTTGGGGAAGCGCTCCGCGTACATATCCATTCTCGCGGAGGTAGTTGGCTTGATTTCGCAAAGACTGATGCGAAACGTGCTGAAGCTCTGGGTGTTTCTGGCACCACAGAGTGTGCATACGCGCCATAATGCCTCGGTGAACAGGGATAATGCTGACATCGTAGCAGTCTAGCAAGTCATCCTCGAGTTGATCCGTCCACTGAATGTGGGCGTTTCGCCGTTTCGTCGTCGTGTTTCCATCTAAATTATTTTCAGCATCCCGAACTCTAGGCATTGTTTGCCGACCCATTGTCGGGTGCTCTACGCGTTCGATCGTTTTGAACCGCATCTACAACTATTTGGTGTTTTGGTGGTGTCATTGTTGTTCCCACGAGTAGCCAGGGAAAGGTTTCGTCCATTCTTGTAGAGCCCGGCATGCAAGGATAAGGCTGCATACTCTGAGAGGTCGGCCGGTATCCCAGAGTCACCGTTTGAGACACCTCACCCAGGTGTCATTCAGCTTTTGGCACGGTTGTTACGCCTCCGCTTAGGGGTTATTCCTTTGGGACCATCCCTGGACAATTGTCCGCGACTGCTTATTAATTATTGTAATCATATTCAGCAGAAACTCTTGGTACAGGGACCCTCTATCCGCAACCCGAGGACGCGTTCGCTGGCTTTGTCATAGGCCCTTCGGTTCGATTCCCAAGGAATGAAAACTGAAACCGAAAGATAAAAAAATAAAATTTAAAAAAAAAACTATATATATATATATATATATATATACAAACATATACGTACTGTTAAAGTTTGACTATACGTGAAGTATATTTCAACTATACATGAAAAATACTTAAACTATACTCTGGTCATACTTCCACTGTACTTAAAGTACATTTCAATTATATGTTAGAAATACTTTATCTATACTTTCACCATACTTCCACTATAGTTTAAGTATGTTTTAATTATACTTTATATATACTTTGACTATACATTATACGTACATTATAAATATATAAGGAATACTTAAACTATACTTTCACCATACTTCAAATAAACTTAATACATACCTTGGTTATATTGGAAATATACTCAAACTGTACTAAAATTATTTTTTTGATATACGTACTGCTAAAGTTTGACTATACTATATTTTAACTATACATTAGAAATACTTCAAATATACTTTCGTTATACTTCTACTATACTTAAGGCGAATGTGAAATATAATTAGGCCGTACTAAAAGAATACGTGATAAAGTTTTAATATACATTCTTCAAATATATTTCAGTTATACATTAGGAATACTTAAACTATATTCTGGTCATCGATTTATGTAATTTATGTCATCGATACTTGAACTATACTCGTTATATATATACATACTTTATCCAAACTGTGTGATTCACGCCGATACGAGAAATTCAACTGTTTCGCTCGATGTCGTTCGTTCTCAGTCCTTTTTTTCAGACGATCATCTCGTGTATTCATTTGTTAAATTTCGAATCGTATCGTCTCATTTTTCGAACGATATCGAACAAGGTCCTAGAAAATGATCGAGAAACGTCACTTGTGACAGCCCTTCAGTGACAAAGCTCTGCTGCCAAAGATTATTTGGATTTAACGTTAAATCTGTTTAGCTTTAACTTTTAATTTAATTTAACGATTAAACACAATCTGGAGAAGGATGGCAGAATATACAAGCTATTCAGGGAAAAGAAAATCTACGAGGTAGATACTAAATTTTCAATAATAAAAAATAATACAAATTCTATTAATAATAAAACCTTAGTCAAATCTAAAACAAGAAACGTATATAAAAAATGAACATTATCATTCGAAATACATTTATCATATATTTAAATATATTATATAATTTAATCTTCTCAGTGATGATTGATCAAGATTCATCTGAATCGAAATCAGTGACAAAAAAAAGTAGAAAGGAAGTTCTAGGAAGTATTTTTGAATACGGATACACGGATAAAAAGTAGAAGTTCGCAAAATGTAAGGCTTGCTCTGCATAAAATTTGGAAATTATGATGGAAACGACGGATGGAAATACAACTGGAACTACCCGACATTAAAAAAAATTTCCTGATGGTCTAAACCAGCAGCCAAAAGAAGTACACGGAGAGAAATCTGTTGCGAGTATCGCATCGGACGCTATTGCTCTTGTCGCAAGCGAGTGTTCGATGCAGATAATGTAAAAGAAGATTGCAATCATCGGTCGGTAACCGTGCTGCCTTAGTACCAAAGTGTCCAATGCGAAAAGGACATGCGCACTGACGCGCTGAACGCACCAATACTTCCATGCTGAAAACGCACGGAGTAGTCGGTGCGAAAATAGTACTGGTCCCGAGCGATTTTAAGATTTTCGGACTGCGCATGCTTGTGGTTACCATAGGCAACAAGTAGACGCGTTCAGTGTTGTTGTTTGTGGTTGATTCTGTACACACTGTATACATATATATGTTCGCTTGTCGCCTATGGTAACCGCAAGCATGCGCAGTTCGAAAATCTTAAAAACGCTCGGGACCCGTACGATTTCCGCACGGACTACTCCGTGCGTTTTCAGTATGGTAGTATTGGTGCGTTCAGCGCATCGGTGTGCAGGCCTTCTTCGCATCGCTTTTCGGCGTTATTCCAACTAGAGATTCTCATACCGGAATTGCACGAATCGAGGCGATTTTCGTAAAGCACACGTGCTACTCTTTCCGCATAGTACGTTCCCATGCAATACTCGCAACAGATTTCTCTCCGTGTAAGTAAGTTGAAAAAATTTTGTTTACGAAGTATTAGAAAATTGTATTGTTACAAGAAAAAGACAATTATAACGGACTTTATTAAAATTTTAGCGAAAATTTCAAGAAAAAGACGCAAGATAACTCAGTTTCCTCTTCTCTAAGACGCGGACACAAGATAAACGTTTTTTCTATAAATGTACCCTATTAATACCAACTTAGAAAAAAATCAACAAAAAATAAAACGATGGCCTCGTTGGGAAAATTAAGGTTGAAGAGCTTCAGAAAAACGGCAACGAAAATTTTTGTTGTAAAATGCGTCACCATCTTCGAATGTTTTAATACTCATAACTTATTAAACAAAATTTTTCGTTTAAACGGTAAAATACAAGTCATCTAAAATCCCTTGAAAAACAACATAGAAAAACAACATATTTTGTCTTAAAACGATTTTGTGACTTCAGTATGCATAGCCTGTCCAATTTAAAATAAATTCGGTCTTTATTAAAATTGAAAAATGGGTTTGTTTGAAAATATAAATATACCTGAAAAGTGTAATTTCTCTGCTTGGTTTCTGATATAATAATTTCATATCAAATATATTTATACCTTTGATCTTTTATTAGAAATTTGATCACAACATCTTTAATCGTATGGTGGTGGAATGGGTAGCGAGAAAATATCTGCCAATAAGTTCCTTTGATGATGAAGTAACCCAAGAATTTTTCGCCTATTTGAACAAAAATGCGAATCTTCCACAAAAAATGCCCTGAGATCAATGATTTCCTCAACTTTCAAGGATATGCAAGAAGCCGTAATCAAAACGCTACAAAAAAATGTATCAAAGATATCTTTTACTGTAGATAGTTGGACCTCTGTATAAAAATATGTTCGAAATAGTATTTTTTTCATAGAAAATATAAATTCTAAAAAATACCAAACTTCAAAGTCTTTTTAGATTTTCTAAATTTGAAGAAAAATTTGATAAAGTTTCTTTAGCCTATTAGTTCGATCAGATCGATCGATTTGACGAGAAGTTCGCTTTTATGAGACGAACTGAGATGACAGCTCGATTGTCAAGGCGATAAAAAAAATATTTTCGGTCGTTTCTCGGATCGTGTCGCTTGAATGAATCACTAGCCAAACTTTAACTATACTCCAGAAATTCATCGATATATTTTACCAATATTTGAGCTATACCTTTACTATACTTTATTCTAATATACATCAAGTAAAGGATCGCCTCAAATGCTATACTTTTACTATACTATCTGAGAGATCACTCCCATACGATTTCCCAGATGTTTTCCTAAGTCAATCCCATACCGAAATTTGTTCAACACAATGTATGCCATACATATTATTCTTTTTAGGAAAATATTTTATTTCATTGGTTTTCCATAAGTCGTAAACTTAAATATATTTTAAATAATGCACATTATAAAATAAAAATTGATGCAAAAATATACTAGATAAATTTTGTTTCAAATAAAAGTAAATTTAAAGGATTTAAAATAAAATTCTTTCTATTATAATAATTGAAGGGGACCAAAAATAGTTAATTTTAGGAAAAAATTAGAAATTAAATCTATAAATTTGAATCAATGAGATAGAATTTATTTAAAATTAACATAATTACTAATTTTGATCAGTGACAAATTTACAGGTATTATAATCAACTAAATAACGTTGTGCATCAGTGAGAATTATTACTGATATAGACCCATTTCTCAATAATTATAATTTAGAGAGGGGGAAGACTTCCTATAAAAAGTGTATATTTTGCATAGGTGGTACTTTAGAATATAATAATATTTTACATATTATACTTTCTAAAAATAGCAAATTTATATATTATAAAACATTTCAGGACTTAGAATTGTATATTTAAGTAAAAAATTAAGAAAAAAATGTTTAAATTGATGAAAATTCATTTCAAAGCGTTATATAATCTCAGGGGGTAAGACTTGAAATTTAAAAAAAATAAAATGCGCTTTACTTCAATCGATTGACTAGTTTTATATATTTAAAAATGATGAGGTTTTAACTTAATGAAATTAATGAGAATAAGCATTAAAGATAAAAAATTAATATTTTCAAGACGAATAATAATATTATACAAAAAATTTCAAAATTAACATATAGCCATTAATTAAATTATCGGTTGAGCGTTGAAAACTTCACAAGAATATTACATTAAAAAATATTCAAGACATTTAACGTAGATAAAAAAAAACGACAATAACAGGGGCGCGTGCCTTGGCGCGCGCAAGAATTCTAGTCTAATAATAAAATTTACGATTTTTTTAAAAAGATATAACGCTATAAATTTGAAAAAGGTAGTTAGGGACACGTTACCGGATGACATTTACGCATATTTTATCGAATTTATTTTGATACACAGCAAAGAAAAAATAATTAGGAGATGGGATATTAGTGGAGAAAATACGCTTAATAAAACCCTGTGATTAGAAAAATTATTCGTGTAAACACAGGCGTATAATATTCCAGGGACATGATATTGTCAACTTTTTGATTTTCACTCACATCTTTGCCAGGGACAAACTCAATGGTATTATAGATAATACTGTGGTAAATCTTATAATAAATCCTGTAATAAATCCTAAAATTCTTGCACTGATCGACATATGAGGCAAATAACCGACGTATATCTAAACTTTAGTAAACCTAATATATGCTTTCATTTTTGGACAGTACATTTTTCTAGAAATAAATTTCTTGCTCGTGGATTCGCTAATTGAACGTTAAATTAGATATAATTTTATTTCTTTATTTCAATATATTTTTGTTTTCAAATCTAAAAAATGTTTTTTTTTTCTACACGTTTTCGTTCAAGCAGTTTTTCGCATCGTATATAGGTTGACTGAAAAAAACGTCATCGTATTTACGTAAATTATACCCCAGGAAAAAGTGCTCAGATGTGTTATAATAAATTCAGCAGTAATTTTGGTTCACAAGTAAAATAACCCCTCGATAAAGTTGATTGGAGTGCAAGTCCTTTCGAAGAATATCGTTTGAAATGCGATTAAATTACAGACTCTTTTACAAATTAGAATCGTCTCTCTTATGTAGACAATTTTTTCCTCGGATGCATCAAATAATGATAAAATGACAGCCCATGAATAATTTATTATTTATTATTCATTATTAGTTTTATATTCTTTATTTATTATTATTTCATTTTGAAAATTCAAAATTGAAATTTTTCCAATTTTATAGATTCCCAATTTAAAATTCTTCAATTGTTTACAATAAAAATGACAGCGTCGATCATAAGAAATCTTTGTAAGGGTAACAAATTATAACTTTTTTAATTCATTTCACTGAACGGTCCTCAATTAAAAAATGTGTAATACAATGTTCTAAGCAATTGTCCGTGTGTGTGTGTGTGTCACACATTTTTGTGAACACGATAACTTGAAGACTGTTTTAAATAAGTTTATGAAATTTAGATTGCTTATTTTCACCATTAAAATCTCAAAACTGACTAAAGGATTTCCAAAAATAATCATTACCTTTTTTAGCACTTTATAATGTTTTAAAAATGTGTTTTTATAGCAAAAATTTTTTCATTAACATGATTCAAAGTTGATACACGCACATAAAAGATACCTTGACTCGAGACTAATCGATTGGCCTATAATATTAAAACATTTTATAAAAAGTATGGAAGTTATGGACATTTATATTGTTTGAAAAATCGATTTTTAGAGTACAAATAGTCTCATTCACATAATTCAAAGTTGATGCAGCAATAGAACTATGTTGAGCGCTGACTGGACAAGCGCCCACTGGCTGGATGAAAGAACTCCTTTCCTGTGGGCATCCCCTTGAAACTTTAGCCTACACTTCATTACCATGTAGCGAAGTATGTACCGTTCTGCTTTTCAACCTGGAGTGCATTCACCTGTTTATCGTGTCGCTAATTCCGTGGCCCTTGAGTGCTTCGCACTCGATTTTGTCCGAAATGCGAACTTTTCTACATTTCTTTCAACACTATTATATCAAATGTATATCACATTTATTTCTTCACCTCGGCCTAAGATTGTTTATTTAGATATTGCAAAATAAAGTACAAATTTTATTTATAATAAGAACTTTAATATTTGTTTCTTGTTTGGCATTAAATTTTATTCTCAGCTACCCTGAAAATGTTTATTATTTCCATAAGTGTATATTATTACAATTCATAATATGCATAATTTCCAACGGCCATACCACGCTGAAAAACCGAGTTCTCGTCAGATCACTGAAGTTAAGCAGCGTTGGACGCGGTCAGTACTTGGATGGGTAACCATTCAAGAATACTGAGTGCTGTTGGCACATCGTGTGTGTGTTGAGCGTACACTTGTAGTTATTTATAACTACAAGAAAACTATCCACCTAGAAACACTACTCGAATCGGGTAGTGTCACGCCTCCCCTGAAAGGGAAATGGCTTAATGGTATACATAATATGCATTGATATTGAAATATACATATTTTCATCATCTTGTTTTTATAATTAAAAGAAGTGCGCATTCCATAAAAAAATTTTGTTATTAAACATTTTGTTGCAACCTGTGTCGTTTTTCCAAAAAGTTAATTTTATATTTCTAATGTATTCTTATAACAAAAGTTCATAACAAATCTGTTGATCTTTTTTGGTGGATAAATTGTTGTCTTTTCATTTTTTTCGTCTCTTGTGTTGTTTTACCAAAAATTTAATTTTTTTATATTTGATCTTATTTTTCACGATTATCAGAAAATCTACTCGTCCCATCCAACAATTATTAATAACAAATGTGTAGATCCTTTCTGGGTGAAAAATTTTAGTATTTTTTTTTCGTACCTTGTGTCGTTTTTCAAAAAAAATTATGTTTTATTTGTAATGTTATTTTTTACGATTAAAACAAAAACTACGCGTTCCATCAAAAAATGATCAATAACAAATTTATAGATCTTTTTTGGGTGTACAACTTTTATTGATTAATTTTTACATTCTCATCCTCTCTGAAAACAGTAAGTCAAAAAAGTCCACACATTAAACTCTACACATTAAAGTCTACAATCTACACGTTCAACTCTGCACACTAATTCTATCTAATTGTACACTTCGTTATCTGAAAAGTCTACACGTTCAACTGTGCACATTAAATTCTACACATTCAACTGTGCACATTGAAGTCTATACGTTAGACTGTGTACATGAAGTCACTCTCTGCGCATTGAAGCATACGCCTTAAACTTTATACATAAATGGAACACTAAAGAAAATATAATTTTTATTGGTAAATGTTCATTATGATTAATAAATTTGCATGTAAATTCTCTGCAAAAAAAGACCTGTTTATTTTTCTGTCAATGCGCCTCGGAGATACTGTTGTATGTAGCTAAAGCTTAATTAGGAATATTATCTATGATAGTAAGAGTATCTATAATAGAAGATGCGAGTTTCGGTGGTTCAGGCGTTTAGGTGCTCGGACTTCATGTTAGAGTTCCGGGGTTCGATCCCTGAGCCTGTACATTTGGAAATTATTCTACTTACTTTTTCCGGAGTTCTAGTGGTTCGAATCCTACCTTAAGCTGTAGGCCCCCCCATAATGCACTTCACTTCAACCCAGTCCATGCATGGTATGGTAAAAAAGAGACTAGGTGCACGTACTTAATGTCATAATAGGCATGCTACTCTCAGCAGATTACTTGACTGCATCATACAATGCATCCGTGACTGACAATACATACCGGGACAGACCCGTAAAGAAAGGTTCGCCCCAAAAATTCATCACAAAAACCAAAAATGCCTTTGATATATTGGACTGTTTTTTTTTTATTGATGGTATAGCTGTAAACAAGCATCAAGAGGTAACTAATGTCAGATTCAACGCTCGCGGCCGATGTTTAAGAACAACAACGGTAAAAGACGACTTCTAAACTACCCTAATTTTGTGACTAATACAACATCGTGGCAAGAGATTTGAAACTGCGTATTAAATTGATAACATCTTTATCTCATCAGGAACTTGGTTTAGTTCGTGTTTGATAACACAGGACCACAAAATATTTTTGGCTGGACAATTGATCAGGACTAGTCGTATCTTATATAGGAATATTCCTATCACGTCACAGTTTCTCAGAAATCAAGATTTAACTTCAAAATTTATGAATATTTACACTATCCTATCTTTAACTTCACCCAGGAACAACGACGTGGACGTAATAGGACTATGTTCCCTTTGGGGTGCTTGATTTGAGTGAGACCCCTTGCCTCTCACTGTTTGGGGTTCTCGATTTGAGTGAGTTCCCTTGCCTCTCACTGTTTGGGGTGCTTGATTTGAGTGGATCCCCTTGCCTCTCACTGTTTGGGGTGCTTGATTTGAGCGAGTCCCCTTGCCTCTCACTGTTTGGGGTGCTTGATTTGAGTGAGTC
>CAKNYM010046598.1:73645-109215 GCA_932195095.1 Andricus curvator
GAAAGTCAATGATTGATCACTTCCATACTTCTGATTTTTACTCGGGGAATTTCAAAAAAGGTCCACTGTGTGCCGTATTGGAACTGTATTACTCAGGATTAAAAGTGTATCACTCTGGTTTACAATTGAATTACTCGTATGACAAGTGGATTACTCCAGCTTACATGCGTCTAACTCCAGGTTACAAGTTGATTACTCCGGAATACTGGGATTATTTGGAATTACCTGAATTGCTCTCCATTACACCCGATTACTTGATTGAAAAGTTGAGTACTCGGATTAACTAAATTACTTCGAATTTCCTGGATTACAAGTGGAATATTCTGCATTATAGGTGGATTAAATTACAAGTTGATTACTTCTATAACCTGAAGTACTCCGAGACATCTGCACTTCAAGTGGATTACTCTGAATTGCTCCTGAGTACAAGTAAATTACTTTGGAATATTATGATTACTTCGAATTACTTGAATCACGCCGGATTAGAACTGGATTATTCTAGGTTAAGAGTGTCCGTGGAGTGAATGACGCCTGAAACAAAAGACCTTGGGTACTAATGGGCCCGAGTGGGGAACTTCACATGATGACTTTGTAAGGCTCTTTACTTGAAGTGATCCGAAGAGAGATTGATCAGCAACCTGGGTCGGAGCAGTGTTGCGGAACGAACGTGTTATTTGAATAAATAATACGGTAATTCTAGATAATTCTAAAAATCTATACTCTCTCCCCCACATTACTCCCTTCCTCACTAAGTCACACTTACCCCGAAAGGGAAATGGCTTAATGGTGAAACATCAGTGAAGGAGTCTCTCCGAAGCAGATACAAGCATCTTCTTCGACAGATTTGGTCTTCCAATCTGTCGGCGTTGAGCAAGGTATCTGCGACTAGCATGCTTGCCGTCCCGGTTCTACTCTACTCGTTTGGGGTGGTTCAATGGACGAAGAACGAGCTTACGGCCCTTGATATCACCACACGTAACACCATGCATATGTACAAAAGCTTGCATATCATTCGTCAGTTCCGCGATTATACATTTCACGCCGTCAAGGCGGAAGCGGACTTCTGAATCTCTAGTGTCTTCATAACATAATTGTTCTAAGTACAGCTTACATCAATGCGAATAGCAGAGATCCTCTTTTAAAAAAGGTCAGGAACCACGAGATGATTGGCGTAGGAGCGTTCCTTTACAAAGCCGCGGAGCAAGCGGCCGAGAACCTTGGCCTGAATTTTAACATTAGAAGTGAGGAAAGTGCATTACTCCATCTAGATGCTCTACTTCTAAAAGCCGAAGTGAAGAAAGCAGAGGTTCAAAAATTTCACAAACAGCTACTCGACAAGAAAATGCACGGAAACTTTCACAGAAATGTAAAAAAACAGTCCTTGTCGAAGGAGCAAACTTTTGCTTTCCTCAGATCATTAGGGCTTAATTCAGGTACAGAGGGTTTTAGTTTCGCATGCCAGGACGGTGTCATTTCCACCTTAGCATACCGTGACCGCATTTTATGTCAAGAAGTTCCCAGCGATAGGTGCATAGCGTGCCATGTACACGCTCAATACCTAGAACACATACTGTCGGGGTGTTCGATCTACGCAGGAACGACGTATTTCTATAGACACAATGCGGCACTAAGAGTGCTTTATTACCATCTTTGTCGATCTTACGGTGTTATCCGCGACCCTGCCCTTCCGAGCGCTCCATGGTAGATAGAGTCAATTGTCCAAAACGAGAAGTGCCAAATTTTCTGGAACTACAATTTTCGGACAGCAGTCTCCGTTGCACACTCGAGGCCTGACATCGTTCTCCAAGACTTCGCGAAACGAACTATATTCGTGATCGAATTCTCGGCTTCGTCCGAATAAAACATCACTGCCAAGGAAAAAGAAAAGAAGGAGAGGTATCAAGACTTTTAAAGGGAGCTGCAACGACTGTACCTAAGTAATTGTCCTTGTGATAGGTGCTCTCGGAGGTGCGAAAGTAGCACTGGTTCGTAACCAACCTTAAAGCCATACCCACGTGCCAAAAAGATGACAAGGCACTTGCGAGATGGATGCAGAAAGCTGTCATTCATGGGTCGCTTTGTATCCTAAAGACACACGAGGGTTTAGCCGGCCTGTCGATGTGATTTCATCGTGCCCTGTGACCATCCATCTCACGGTTGTGAGAGGTGGCCACAAGTGTGATTTCCCGCGGTTCTACTGGGAGCCGGTTTCATTTTTATATGGCAGTTGCTCTCAGTGGGACCCTGCGGTGGTTGTTTAACCCTTTTTTTAAATTATATTATAGGTCATAAAGGTCAAGGTACGCTGTCATATGACCTTTAAATTTTATTTCAACATCAATATTCAAAATCTGAGCCTAATCAACCTAACGGATGTGACCTTGAAATGAACTTGAAAATGGGGTTCAAGGTCAAATCCAAGGTCACTGTTGGATTTCTCGTTGAAAGTTACCCAGGGTATGACCCGGGTTGATTTTTTTCACTAATTCTGCGAGATTCCTACGGTGTCCTATGACGGCGTACTTTTACCTTTATTTGACCTGTAGAGTTGACGTCAACCCTTGACCTAAACACATACCAGAACGTAAAATTTCCCGCTCTTTTCGATTCTGGCACCAAAAATAGGGGTTCCCTTTAAAATAACAAAGCTGACCTCAAAATAATCTTTAAAATGATGTTCAAGGTCAAATACAAGGCCACCGTTGGATTCCTCGTTGAAAGTTGCCTACAGTATGACCTTGGCTTTTTTTTAACATACCACAGAGATTTCTAGGGGTTTCCATACTTTTTCGCCACCCTGCATATAAGTGGATAACCTCGGAATACAAGTGCATTAAACCGGCTTACAAGTGGATTACTCCGGGATACTGAAAGTACTCGGAATTACTCGAATTACATCAGATTTCGAGTATATTACTCCGGATTACAAGTGGATTACGCCAGATTAGAACTATATTACCATGGATTAAAATTGGATTGCTTAGGATTACAATTGTATTATGTCGGATTATAAGTGGTATACTCCGGTTTACAAGTATTTTATTCGGAATTACTTGAATTGCTTCAGATTACACTGGATTACTCAGATTACCATTTCGGATAAGCGAGCAATCCAGCGGAGTACCAGTGTTGATTCCCCCTCGTTATGGTTATGAGGAAAATATTTCCACTAAAAAGTTAATTAATAAGTGAATGGGATAAACTAACTTCTGAGAAAATAGGCTTGGTGAGTCTGTCTTGAAAATAATCTATTAAATAAAAAATTTTTAGTTAGGACGAGTTTAGTTTGTGAACACAAATTATTTTATGTTTTATTATTTCATTAGAGTATTAAATTTATAGGAAAATAAAAACTGAACTTCTTCGTATAGAATCGCTAATTCTTCAGATATACCCTCTAATGCATTATTATTAGATCTTTAAATCGCTTTTTAGTTTTCTCATTTTCTAGTCGGTATAATCTGTAATCTAAAGGATTATGTGAGGGAATGAAAACTCGCTGTTGAATCACTTTAAAAGATAAATAAGACTGTACGAAATTGCTACTTTATTCAATTATTACAAATTTACAATTCAACTATCCAACCATTACCTATCAAATATCACTGTTAAAAATGTTTGTAAAATTAATATACTTTTAATATACGAATGTATATGAGTTGTAATATTCGTTGTTGTGTAATTCGAAATAATTTGCGAAGTATGTTGAATATAATACTCATCGTTGCATTATTGGCGTACAGACATTAAAACACTCAGGTACGAGAAAACTGTCTTCATCAGCTTAAATAATAAAAACATAAATATTTTTATTTTATAATTAAAAGCAATTTGAGAAAGAATGTGATATAATTGTGTCGTTGCCTTACTTGACTATAAGTTTCCATATTTAGTATGAAAAATTTTCCAATGGTCACATGGCAATCTTTTTTACTTCTCAACATCATCATCAGCAACAGCTTTTTCTGCTTCGATGGCATCAGATACCAAATTGAATCGTATCTAAAAAAATTAATGTTAAAGATATTAATACTTATTTTTCAAGTATTCACATTTTTGGTTTTTGTATTCACGAAAAATAAATTTCCTCCGGATAAATCAATTTTTATCTGTTTTGAAAGTTTAAAAAAAATTATAGTGCATTAAATTTCACATTCAAATCACTTTTTTTCTATTTAGCAAACAAAACGGGCGTTGAAACTTGACCCAAAAAAATCCCGACCCGAACCGTCCGGAATAATCTTTGGTTATTTCAAATAATATTGTGAAGTGTTGAAAAATTAAATGTTTTATTAAGAAAACATATTGAGTCCTAGAAAATTTCAATAGATTTTTATTATATTTTTGTCGGTGCATAGATTATCATTACTTTCTGGGGTTCGTTACTTTTTTACACTAACATAAAAATAATACATTAGAAAATCATTTTTTTGCATTGCTTAAGTAAGAAAACATTTTACACAAAATACTAACATATCAGTCGAGACAGATCCACTACCGTTCAGCAACATTTGTCCAGCAAAACAATCGAAAAAAAGGTGAATAGCTTGACATGTAAAATACGTCGCGAACATTACGACCATATCAAGTTGATCAATTCTCACCACAATCTGTAGAAAAATATTTTATGAAATAATTTTTAAATCAATGTTTTCATCAAAATCATTAATAAATTTTTAACAAATGGCATTTTTACACGGAGAAACTTCTGGTGGTAAAATTTGATATTTTAATATTTATTTTTACAAGAGAACAATAGCAAGCGAGGATATAGCTTCACTATTAAAAAAACAAATTATTTCGACTAGTAAACCCGAAGTCGACTCGCTGGACGAATTATTGGAAGAACCAAAAATACAGTTTATATATTCCCTAGAAAAGACTGTGCAGTTTACAAACGACTATGGGAAATTTATGCTTTCTGAGCAAACAGAATTGCCATAGATTTTGGAAAAAGTGGAATCGTTTTCGTCATTTTTCCTATCGTAAATAGGAAAAAATTGTATCTTCCAAATTAAAAAAAAAATTGCACATTTTGTAGCTCGTAAATTTTCCCATATTCATTAGCATATCTAATCAGTTATATATTGACATATTATAATCTGTTTGACATTATTACATTCATTCAAATGAGAGTTGCACAAATTGTAAATTATATACATGAATCATACAATTAGGCATTTATATTATATTCTTATCTGAAACAGAGAAAATAATGTTAGAAGGAAACAATGCTGGCAGGAATCGAACACGAGTCTTCGGAAAAGAACGCTCTAATATGAAAATTTACGATAGAAAACCTAATTAAACAATAATTATACAATCATACATTTATACCAACTAAAACAATTGTATGATATTATATATAAAATTAGAAGTTTATTATCGTAGTTTGTTATCGTAATTTTAATATTAAATATTACTTATTCGTTAGCTGACAGTAATAATAATAATTCAAAATGATGAGGGATTATAAAATTTTTTTATTGTTATTATGAGTTGAATGGAAAATTTTTATTATATTATAATTATTAATTACCTAATTAAAATTATAATGCAGTTTTTGCTATTTTTACTTTGGCAGTTAGATACGACAATGTAAATATTTTGATAAACTATATATTATAATATTTTATAATTGTAACATTTTTGGTAATGTGTACATTTTTACACAACCCTAATTACATCCAATTCTTCGAAATATAAAAGTTTACGTCACGTAATTTGTTACAATAAGAAACTTCAGCAGTATCAATATCCGCTTTTGTTCAAAGTTCCCAGTAAAATGCGGTGCTAAAAATCTTATAAGCTCGAAGATGATGATTAAAGTAGCAGTTCAGCATTGATTTTGTGATCAGAAAGAAATTAACTTTTTTTTCAATCAATACTATGAAAAGCACAAAATAAAATTGTGGACCCAATTGAGTTTATTGTGTTGCCCCTGTCCTGGATGCAGTTGAATTAACTTTTTCGTTTAAATGTTTCAGCCATAAATGAGGAAAACTTGAGATCGTTGGTATATTTTGAATGGAAAGTGATCTGATGGAATCAGCAATGTATGTTGGATAATCTGAACTTCTGCAGAGAAATCAATCATTCATTATTAACTCAAGTCGTAGAATAATGGTTTTGCAAATGTTAATGCGGCAAATAGCTAAATGAGAAATCTGTTTCTCCTCTCGATTTTTGCTTTCAAATCTCATGCAACAGATGTTCCATAAAGGACCAACCATACGCATTGTCGAGAAGTAATGAAGCAAAAAATGATGTTTCAGCTTTAAACAATTAGGGAATTTTTCAGTAAGCAAAGTTGAGTATTCTTCAATTTTCCCTTTTAACGCCTGAAAAATTTGTGGACGAATCTTTGTACAGTAAACGATCTCTAATATCTCTTTCATTAGTAACAATAATTGCCAGTGTCCATCATTTTCATCAACACACTGCCCGATGATCATGCTTAAATTTTTGGTCAAATTAAACATTTCTGCTGCAGAGAAAATTATATATTTCTCTTTCAGATGTGTTTCCAAGATCTCGGGAGGCTTGTGAATATTATAATTAAAACCTTAATGAAATGCACGAATTTTAGTGTTGAGATAATCTAGTGTGAAAATGTTACGTTTATGAATCTAATGATGTAGAAAAAGTGCAAGGTCATAACGTAAAAAACCTTCTCCGATATCGTGCATTAAATAGACTGATGGGTTATTCGTTACATGAAATTCAGGTAATTTATTAAAGATACACTCTTCTTGTATGCCTGAATGTTTGGGATCTTGAGTTGCCAGCAAAGAATTATAATTTTAGATGTTTCGAAGTGCATAATCAGTTTCCTTAAATGTCAAATTGAGGTGTTCGTGACCAATTAGACAGAATCGACCAAATTTGCTTGCAGTAAAACTTTCTACTAGTATATTCTTTTTCGTCACTGTCGTGATTGATAATTATTTCTTCCTCTTTCAAAAATCAAAATTCTTCTATTGCCTTATTAAAACTATTTCATTTTTAAATACGAAACGATCTAATGTATTAAAAAGAATAAAGAGAAAAATATTCTCAATTTTCGATTGAAAATTTGGTGGCACACAGGGTATGCTCAAATATACTGCACCACACTTTGATATGCCTTTGTGACTACCTAGAGCATTGTTCTTCTCATAATCATCAAAGAACATGAGAATTGGCACACAATTATTGTCGATGAAAGAAGAAGACTTTTGTTTTCAGTGGGGACATTGATAAATATTTGTTACAATTTTTTTCTGCAAATTCAAAGAATTTAAGTATTGCTAGGCATTTCAAAAAAATTTCTTTAATTCGTATCGAACTGGTATGAAATGTGCCGTTACTAGAAAATCTTTACGTTCAGTTTCGGAAGGTGTGCACTGATATTCAGTCCTTTCAACGATTTGATAACTTTCAGGATGAATGAACGAGTCATGATGTCTAAATTGAGCTAAACGTTGCTTCTCGGCTCTCATTTCCTTTCGATTGAATTTCAATTTCGTCTTTCAATTTAAATTAAAAAATATTTGTTCCAGTAAAAACCTAAACAATTATTATGAACAAATGATTAAATAATTACATTTTTAAATAAATTTACGTTTTAGTAATTTTTTAAAGGTCTCTCATGGAGACTTAAAAAGCTTTTCACCCGGCTGCAAATACCTCACAGCACCATTTTTAATTTTTACATTAATCGTTCTGGTTAAAATTGCTCGAGTTTCCTTGTTTAAACATTTTCTCAGTAGATAGTGTGTCAATACAGGTTTTTAATCACTACCACTGCTCTTAAGCAATACATTATACAAGTCCTGCAAGATAAATATTAATTTCAAATACTTTTTAATACTATGTAATACAATATTACACGTGCAATAGTAATACTATAAGCAGGGTAGTCGCTAAAATTAACAGAATTCCTGATCATTTTCCGGTTCACACTAAATTATTCCGATCATTATTTAAAAAAAGGTAAGGCTATTGAAGATGAAAATTTCGGAATTTTAAGTAATCAAAACTAAACCTCAAAGTAAAGCAGTCAAATCGAAACCCTTTTGGAATCAAAGCACAAACATCACATAATTCCCTCTACCAAATCAGAGAAAAATTGAAGAATAAATTTTTTTCTCTTTATGCTCTTCAACAATGTAACCAATAATATCATGTTTCAATTTAGAACAATGAAAAAAATCGCCCCTTTTAACTCCTTAAAAATTGTGGAATTTTATTTAGTAACAGTCACAATTTAACTGTTCTAAAAAAAGTTCACATTACATCGTTTTGAACTGGAAGCATTTGAAATTGAACGATGCTTAACTTATTCTTATTAAAATGAAAATTGTGCGACTTAGAATTGTCAAATTGAAAACTTTCTTATGTCGAAACACTTTCAAGTAATTTACGCTTTTAGAAATTAAAAAAATTTAATAACAAATAGAATATCTCTAAATGAAACAACTAAAATTCAAATTCTACTATTGCGATTTCCAATTTGGAATAGTTCAATTTTGAACGATTTGAAACCAAACAATTAATTTTTGTGTGCAGTTAAATATTTTACTATTATATTTTATAAATTACTATTTTATATATTTGACTATATAAATTATTAAATTTCAAACACAATTGAATTGAAAATCAATGTTTAAATAAAACGACTGAAAACATTTCTCCACTATTTTTTTTAATATACCCGTTAAAAAAAATCACTTTCATTTCCGGCTAATTCCGATCTTAAATATTCCCGATCATTTTCCGTATTCCTGGAGCAACGGCCACCCGGTATAAAACAATTTCATTCTTTGCATGTTTTATAATTAATAATTCAATAAATGAATGATTAATATCAGTAGCAGTCAACTCACCTCCTAGAAACACGTGTTTTTAGTTGGCTTTCAAATATTTTCTTTTGCTTGAGTACAGTGATCAATAGTACTTCTAAAAACTTAACCTTCATCCGTTCGCGTGGGCGGTCAAGTGACCGCCTGTTTGGAATTTCGAATTTCGCGCTCACCAGTGAGCTTTCGGGGTGGGTGGGAGGGGATTGGCATGTATTATTTAATTACACTTACGATCGCTAGTTTCGGTACAAGTTAGATTGACCCACCCCCCTCATCCCCCTCAGTTCAGTTCCAAACTCGGAGACGCAAGGTCGGGCGGTCTGATGATAGTCGTGCGAACGCTGACGGGAATTTTTTTCGTCACATTGGCGGTCTGATAACAGTCGTACGAACGCCAAGGGGAATTTTTTTCGTCACATTGGTGGTCTGGTGATAGTCCTGCAAACGCCGAGGGGAATTTTTTTCGTCACATTGGCGGTCTGGTGACAGTCGTGTGAATGCCGATGGGAATTTTTTTCGTGTTTTTTAAATAAAGAATTTTGATCAAAAAGGTGTTTGCCGAGTTATATCAGAGTTCCTTTGCTTTCATGGGACAAAAAGGAGAGAAAACCGCATGATAATCATGAAAAAACGTGGGCGGTCAACCGACCGCCCGTGTGACTCAAGTTGGCGCGAACGCATGAAGGTTAAACTTCGGGGCTTTCCTTCGAGTTTTTAACCTCTACATTAATTAATTCTAACGAATCCTGACCCACAACAACACTAGACGTAGGTGTCAAGATCTTGCCTGAGTCCAGGGCACGTATGACCGAATTCTGTAGTGATAAAAAATTCCATGATTAATAATTTTATTTTATTTTTATTCTAAGAAAAAGATTTACATCGATTAATATAACAAGTTTTCAGTTAACACTTACTTCGTCGTCAACGTCGGGACTAAAGACAGACACTTTCTCGACGTTATTAATTTTGTTCGCTACATATAAATAAGAAATAATCAAGGTTATAACATAGATAAATCAAAATGCGTATTGTTTTGCATGAAAAAAACCTTGTAAGCCAGTTAAAATCATGTTTAAATAAATTAGCCAATATTTGATTTGTAATTACAGACTTTTTTCACAATCGCCACTTCGTGGACACTGCGGGGTTGTAAAATTACATAACGCGTTTTACCATATTGTAAATGGGAATTTTACCAAAGTACTATTTCAGTTTGTAAACTTTTCCATTGCAAAGTATTCAAGTCTTTTTCTTTTCACTGTCCATTCCTATTGACAATGATAGTTTTTTAAAACTATTTTGCAGCCTATGTTATTTAACCTGCTAGTTACTGCAATTACTATTTTATTACTTATTTTTGTGGATATGACTTTTTCCTAATTTCACTTTGCTTTCGAAAAATACTGCTCTTTCTAACTCTCAATGGTAATTAATAATTTCAGAATATATTTCTAATTTCTATGGAAAAAGTATTTCTTCGTATCGCTCTTGCAATTATTGCTATTTTTTCCACTATATTCTAGCTTGCCATTGAACTCTTGTAAATATAAGTGTAATTATACGAAATTTTACAATCAGAAGTTTCTCCGTGTAGAGCATCTTAGAATAATTTTTAATAAGACAGTATCTATGTGTACCGATAAAATCTAGCATATAATTTTGGTACAAATAGTCCCTTTTCTAGGTCCCGCTATTTGTACCGAAAATATCCGGCTATTCGAATCTAAATTTTAGTACACGTAGACACGGCCTTTTAATAATTTACCATCACTCCTTGAAAACATAAAATCACCGCTGAAACTCCCATAGTAAATGTTAAACAAGTCGCAAAACATGATTCGACGTTGCGAGTGAATCTAGAACAAATAATTTTAATAAAGTTCATTTGCAAAAAACGTAGACATCACTATCCTTAAGTGTGAAATAGTAATACAGTCGAACTTGGGGGCCATTCATGAATCACGTGATTGGTTTTTCGCTAAATTTCGACCCCACCCCACCCCCGGAACTGTACGTGATATTATTTCTGAACACCCCACCCCCTTCTATTATCACGTGACTTTCATCAAAATGACGAAAATTTATGTAACATGACAGGGAACATTAAAAAGGATTTTTTAAGACTGTTAATTGCGAATTCTATACATTTGAATAGTGTACAAAATATATATAGCTTTAGTCTTTACATACTGAAGTATTATTTTATAAAATGCTATGCATTATGTGTATGTACATATGTTATAATATGCAAAAAAACTTTATTTTTTTAATAACTTGGAAAAACATGATTTTTCACCGTAAGTGTATTTGGATATTATTTTTTATTTTACAAAAGCTATTCGGTCAAATAAGAAATTCATAATTTCCCTATGAAACCCAATGAAAACCTTATTACGACCATGGACTCGATAGCTAGGAATCTTGAGGTTCCCTTTACGAGGGAAGATGTGGTCAAAATATATAGGATCATAAAGGCACCTGCACTCTCCACGAATTTACCTGGCTAATCTGCAGACCGTCGAGGGACTTAGATAGCAACTACTGCTCCTTAGTGTCACCCTAAGTATATATGTCGGTAAATATAATATAACTTGTCAATTAGACCGATTTCCAACTCATCAAGCTTACCTAATAATTTTTTCAATTACAAATTTTTACTTAATAACTCAAAGTTCTACAAAAACATCTGTTGAGTCGAAGTAATCCTGACTATATTGTGTTTCTTTTTTTATCTGAAGATCTATTATTGTATCGACAGAACGAGATTCTATAAAAAATACTAAGACTGTTTCTCGTCCTATTTCGGAGATTTATACTTCTACGGTATACTTCAATTCTCATACTTCAGTACCACTGAAGATTCTTTTAGATTTATATCTACACTGTCACTTCAGCAACTATTGGACTCTACTTAACCGTATTTGTAATTACTTAATTTGGGCTCTGTTGGTGTTCAGTTAGTGTATTCAGTTAGTGTATATTGATCATGTTATGTATATTTCTACTATCTTTTCCTATGTACTACCATTCTTTCAGGTAACTTGCAACTTAAAACTAATCATTTTACATTTTCAATGGATATCTCAAATAATTGTTATGTTAACTTTATAATGCTTATTGCTTTTATAATTTTTACCTTTTCATATGCCTTATTCCCTGTTTTCAATTGTAATCATGTGAACTGGATTTTGATGGTCAACGTATTTCAGACACTTCTACATTTAACTATACTTGAACGTTACTTATCACTGTCAAAATGGAAACCTTAAATATTTGTCACGTTAACGCTCAGTCTGTACCTGCTCATTACCACGAATTTAAACATCATTTTACGTCCTGTTCCTACCATATCATAGCCGTGTCTGAGACCTGGCTGACGCCTAACATTCCATCTAGCCTCACAGCACTTGATTTCCGCAGCGATAGAGATGAGAGAAGAGGGGGTGGAGTCTGTCTCTACATTCATGGCAGCTTAAGGGGTGTACATATGGGAATGAGTCCTCCTGCCAATTACCCTATTGCTGAATACCTTTTTATCAAGGTATCTTCGTCTCATGACAGCATGCTGGTGGGTGTGATTTACAAACCTCCTAATGCTTCCTACTGTAGGGAACTTGAGACCGACATTTTTGTCCTTATGCCAAATTATAATAACATTGTACTTACTGGTGACTTAAACACAAATCTTAATGCCACAAAAATTTAACTATTCAAAATCAGTAGTGATTATTTATCTATAGTTCCCCATAATACCACGCACCACACCGATCATTCTAGTACATGGATTGACATGATGATTGTCGATATTCTAGACAAGGTAATTTCTTCTACTCAACACTCAATCTGATTCCTCTCAAACCACAACCTTATCAGCATTCAATACCAGTTCTCCTTTGATCCCTCCTCTAGTATATCTCCTCTGTATATACGCAATCTCACAAATATAAATGAATCCGAATTTCTCGAGCACCTCTCTACTTATGATTGGAAAATAATTTTTATTGAAAAAGATATAAATAGAAAGGTTATTTGTCTAACAAAATTTTTATCTTTAGCTTTTGACAAATTTGCGCCTCTTCATACCCTTGAAGCAAAGAAGTAGTCCACTCCTTGGATTACTTCAAATATCAAAGACTTGATGAAAGAAAGAGAGAAAAAACCAAATCAAACCAAAATCAGGGATTCATACGATCAATATAATTACAATTCTATTAAAAACAGGAATAAACATGAAAACATCTGGTTTCTCTTCAGACGACTTGGACTTATTCCTCCAGAACACTTGGCTCCTGATAACAATTTTTCCCCGCAGATCTTTCAACAGCCTTCACCACAAAATCCACACTCCTTGCAAACAGCACTCCTTCCTCGTTCGTAGTTTCCTCTACCTTTGATGATACTAAATTATTCTTTTCTGACATATCGCAAGAAACCCTAATTAAAGAACTCTTGCAGGTAAAATCAAATGCTCAAGGTTCTGACAGTATTTCAATTAAAATGATTCGCTTAGCTTTACCCGTCATTTGTCCTATTCTCTTGCATATCTATAACGCATCTCTACAGGTGGGAATTATTACTGATACCTGGAAAGAGGTGATTATTCGCCCTGTTCCTAAAATATCTAACCCTACCTCTCCCAACGATTGCCGCCCGATATCCATCCTCTGTGCCTTGTCTAAACCTTTCGAATTCATTGTCCATCAGCAATTTACTGCACATATTGAAACTAACAATTTAATGGACACAATGCAATCTGGGTTTCGTGCCAGGCATAGTACTCTTACAGCTACACTTAAAGTAACTTCTGACCTTAAACTGGCAATTGATAGAAGGGAAATAACGGTTGTTGTCCTTTTTGACTTTTCTGAGGCTTTTGATACAGTTAACCATAATTTATTGTAATATGTATCACCTGTTCCTTATAGGGCTATTTACCCCTAGGAACTTTTCATAAATAAATACAAAAAAAATCTGCCCGCTTCGCGGGCACATTCTCATGGCGCGCTTCGCGCGCGGCTCGCTTCGCTCGCAAGTTTGACCGCGCCTAGGGCGCGCGACTGTTGGATCTCGCGCTTCGCGCTCGATCATATATTTATCTCGCGCTTCGCGCTCGATTATGTGTTCACCTCGCGCTACGCGCTCGGACGTATTTGCATCGCGCTTTACGCTAGGCTCCTCTAGATTTTTGAATTTCGTGTTCGACTTCGATGAAAAGAAAAAGTTTGTTTGCAAATATTATAAAATTATCAAAACCTCTACATATTAAGTGATTGTTAAATTTATTTTTATTTTAGACTGAAAAGGAACTTTATTTACTCAAGGTTCTATCGACCTTAAGGAACACATTCTCATCCAGACACTCGCGCTTCGCGCTCGATATTTGATTTGAAAATCATTTGAACCGTATGATAGAAACAAAAAAGTTTGAGCGCACTTACGGCGTGCGATTTGGTAAAAACACTGAGCGCGCACTTTGTGCTTCGTGTTATATGTTCTTCATATGCAAATTACTAAATTTGTATTTGATTTCAAATGAAAAGTAATGATATAATTCAGGCGACAAATTTTATTAGTTAACATTTTATTTTAGCTTGTGCCGTTTATCAAAAAAGTTAATTTTTTCATTTTGAATATATTCTTACCACAAAAATTGATTACGGGTGTGTAAGTCTTTTTTGAATGCACAATTTTTGTTCATTTATATGTTTTCGTACCTTGCATTGTTTTTTCAAAAATTTGATTTTTTTTACTGTCAATGTTATTTTCACGAATAAAACAAAAACCAAGCATCCTATCGAAACATGAGTCACAATAAATTTGTACCTCTTCCTTGGATGAACAAATTTTGTTTCGGTCATTTTTTCGTAGCTGGTAATATTCGTCTGAAAATTTGATTTTTCTATTTTCAATGCTGTTTTTTACGAATAAAACAAAAACTACGCGTCATATCAAAAAGTGAATGATAAGAAATTTGTAGATCTTTTTTAGGTGCACAATTTTGGTGAGATCATCTTTTCTGGTATCTTGCATAGTTTGACAGCAAAATGGCTTTTTTGATTTTTCATTAATTTTTTGTGTGATGAAAATTTGAATTTTTTATTTTTCAAAAAATTCAAAAAGTTGTTATGAGAATATTATAGGGTGTTGAGGAATCAACGTTTTTCTCCTCTTGACTTTTTTTCATATCGTGCGTTTTTCGGCTTAAAATGTTCATTTTCGTTTGTTTTTTGGAATTTTGAAAATGCTATAACTCCAGTAATTTTTTTTTTATCACGAAAAGTTATTAGAATATTTTGTTCGTCATTTTGCGTACTACTAATAACCGTACATAGAATTTTCAAATCTTCAAAAAAAGTGGTCTCAAAAATTTTCAAAATGTGCTCACTTTTTGGATTTTCATCCAAAATAGCTGGTTAACGAACTCGTTCTCTATTTTTCGGCCATAAAAAAGTGTGCCAAAGCTCAATCAAATCTGATCATTTTTTCGAAAGTTATCGTGGCTACAGACAGACAGACAGACAGACAGACTACAGACAGACAGACACCTTCGTAAAAATCGTTTTTTCTAGCTCAGGGGGTCTCAAAACGTGGTGATTTGATGAAAACCGACTATGTCAAATTTTACATAAAACCAATACCTTCTCATTAGAATGAGAATGTAAAAATACAAATAATTTTGAGCAAAATGGTTGATTTTTCAACCGAAGAGGTGAATTTCAAACAAATTATATATTATTATATTTATATTATCATATTTTATAATTATAAATTTTCAACAAAATAGTTTACCCCAAGTAAATGAGCTTTCAAGCAAGAAGATTAGTTTTCTACTAAAAAGACGAATTTTTAACATAATACATGAAGTTTAAACTAAGAAAGATAAATTTTCAGCAAAAATGAAATTGTTAAATTTGAAGTTCAAAAAAATTGATTTTTAACCGAAAAAAAGAACAATTTTAAAGAAAATGGTTGAATTTTGCAAAAAAAAAGTTTTTAAGACTAAAATCAAGAATCTTCAACCAGGACACTGAATTTTTAACACAGTAGTTCAACTTTCAACCAAGAAATTGAGTTTTCAACTAAAAAAGATAAATTTTCAACTAGAAATAGAATAGTTCAATCTTCAGTTAAACAAATAAGTGGATAACTCCAGAATACTGCGATTACTCTTAACTACTTGAATAACCCCGGATCACAAGTGTAACCGAGCGGTTCAGCGGATTAGCAGAGTTGTTTCTTCCTCACATTTCGATATATTGTTAAATGTTTTCCGTATGTAATTTGAGTATAAATACTAACACAATTATATCATTGTATAACTTTATGCAGGATATTGCTCCTTTTTCTATTTTTTTATAATCCTCATCGGTCAAATTTCGATTGATATGATAGTTTTGCACCAGATTCTTCAATCGATATCTGCGGAAATTTTAATGAAGAGTGAAATCTAGTTTTAAAATCTAATGTATATTTCTAAATATTTATGAAAATAAATATTACCTTAAAACTAGGAACATCCCGTTGATATGTTTTACAAAAAGGTACAGAATCGTATCGAATGACATTGAAGTGCCAATACTGTAGATTCCTGCGATAGATGAGTGGATGAAAATAGAGTAATAATATTCCTCTTTGTCAAGAAAGACGTAATCCACATCATATATGAAATTTCTCTTTCGTGATTCGTTCAGTGGCATAATAAAATCCAAGCCAACTGGTGCTAACGTCGCCAAATAATATAAAATCGTTGATGAAGCCATTAAGACTGAAAATTATTAAAGTAAATGAAATATTACAAATAAATAGGTTAGATCACCTCTAACCCGCATGATTCCTGTCACCGAAATTTACCGATATTTATTGAAATGTGAGAGAAAATGCACTTTTTTCCTTTCCAAAATGTACAGAGCCTTTAACTTAGGTCAGATTTAGGGACCGTCGGTGAACTACGTTACAAATTTTGGGCTGTTTTTGAAGCCCCCTTCTCTTCTCGTTGACAACCATAGTTCTGTCCTACCCCCCCCCCCTGAAAGTAACGTACCCGTTAGCTTAACACTGATTTCACGTTTATTCTGCGTTTTTGCGCGTTCCTAAGTTTTCTGTTTCTTTGCTAATGGGAATGATAATCTGTGAGTCGTCGATCCGATAAATAGAATCAGGAACGTGAGGGTTATTTTCAATAAGTACATGTCCTTGTTTTCTACCTGTTTCTATTGTGATAATTTTTACGAAATTTCTCGGTATGAGGATTCCGTCACTCTCCAGTCAGTGTATTTTATCGTGGAGCTGAAGAGTTTTGTTGGATAAATTAAACATGAAAGAATGCAAAAGTGGAACTCATATGATTCCGTCTTCTGGTAATGGAAAATCGTTAAGAATAATTATGAAATTATGTCCTTTGCCCTGAAATTTAAGTGCAGTTATTTACTCAGTCCGATGCTTATCACTTCCCATAGTTAAGGTTGTCGTCATTTGTTGACGTGGTTGATGTTCTACAAGCATTTTTTCCTTTATCAAGTTCAAGGACGCTTCACTGTCTACTAATAACTGTGCTAAACCTTTGGTTCCATGTGGTTTTCCTGTAACTGAATAGAGTCGTCCAGAGATAGGAGATACTCTGTGTCCAGTGTCTCCTGCTCGATTTCGCCCTCCTCGAAATGCTCTTTGCTCGGGTTTTCTACCTGGAGTTGGTTCACTTGGTTCTGTCTTCGGGTCGTTGACTGTCCTTTTTTGAGAATCTCGCATTTTTATATAGCACTGCACTGTGGTTCTTGGTGACCCATATTTTTACAGTAATTGCAGAATATCTGTAATCTCTGCTGAACTAACTGCGCTGTCCGGAGTTATTTCAATCAACTCCGTCCTGACCCTATAGTCGTCCCGCGACACCATCAGAAGTTGATTTTAAGGAGTAGATATCGCTGAAAAGGAACGCTGAAGGGAGTATTTCACTATTTAGAAATAGACTCCAGTACTCTGAATATTGAATATATCTGATGTTTCAAAACTCCAAGATCCTACATGGCCGCGTGTCGCATCGGTGCCATTTTTTATTTAATATTGAGAAAAAAGACTTAAAAAAACGATGAAAAGAGTGATCTATGGCAACCAGACAAAGCGGGTGAAAATTGTATATATGAATCAGAATTGGGATACGGAGAATTCATAGACGCCCGCGCCGGTAAGTATAATTGTATATAATAATAATTATGAACGTATCTATTATGCTTTTGAATCTTTTTGTACGATTTAAAAAACTCGTGTGGATTATTCCTGTTAAAATTGGTAAATAAGACAAATAAGTCCATTTAGAAACCTTTTATCATATTAAAAATTAATACTAAAGCCACTTACTCAGAAATGTCAAGGAATATTTTTTGAATGCTCCGAAAGCGTATTAAGAACAATTTTCCAAGCATTTATTTATCAATTTTGGAAGGAATAATCCAAACGAGTTTTTTAAATCGTACAAAAAGATCCAAAAGCATCATGGATATGTTAATAATTAATAAAATATATACAATGATACTTACTGGTGACTATGAATTCTTCATATTCCAATTCTGATTCATATATACCATTTTCACTTACTTTGTCTGGTTGCCATAGCTCACTCTTTTCATCGCCAACATATTTCACTTTTCTAAAAATTAAATAACAAATCGCACCGACGCGACACGCGAACATCTAGAATTCTGGATTCTAGAATTTTCATGTTTCGAGTTTGCAGTTTCGCACGCGTTGACTTGCGGCCATGATTTGGCGAACAACTGCGAAGAGAGTATTTTGCAAGTTTTTTGCGAACGCAGCTCCGAACATAAACTCCATAGGAAGTCCAGCCACGACTCTTTAACTCCGGATTGAGCATGGGTTAAAATTTTGTTTCTGTGCGGTGCGAATTAATTATATTCACTCTGCATGCACTTCAGAACCTTTTGCTCACTGTATTTTACTCTAGAGTAAAATATGCGGAGTTGAATGTATTCGATACTGAGTCGATTTTATACTCCGAAAAATTGTACTCTCAACTCCGCTAGCCATTTACTCCTCAAATTTTTAACAGTGTAGAGGGAAGATTTTTAGGGTTTTTGTTCTTCCTTGGTTCCTCTCCTTGAACCAGACTTCCAATTTTAGAGCTTCCTGCTGAGCTTGATTTAACGTGGAAGGTTTCAACGGTCTCACTTGCCGAAGCGCCTCAAAGTGTTCTTCGTACGTCTTAATTGAGGCCAATCGGATGGCTCGTTTTGCTATGTCGATAATTTTTTCTGCTGTTATAAAATCCAGCAATAACTCTCTTTGCGAGGAACGTCCTTTTGCACGTTTCACGATTGCCGTAGTAAAGATAAGACTACCACTAACGCATCCCTTAGGGCTGTAGGGTAAGTCCCATTTCAACAAGAGTATAGGTGGAAGAGACCGAAGGGACCCTTCTTATTCTAACATATGAAAGTGTCTGTTTCAGGAAACCTATGAAAGACCACATTCCTTATACCGCACCTGTTGCACTGTAAGACAGTCAAAAAATTTGCCATGGACTAAATAATTTTTTACTAAACAACTTCTATGAGAATCATCGAATCCCAACCATTTTACATATGATTTATTTCCACGCTTTGTTACTACTATTTACTCTATTAGATAAATATCAGGAGCGGAATAGTTCTTCATGCCTCTTAATACTTTTTTCACCTCTTCGGTGGTAATATGTGGTCATTCTTCCTCAGGTGTTATGAGGGCATTGCACAGCTCCTTGAAGCTATTTATGTTTTTGAGCCTTCTTTAAGTGGATGCTGGACTCGTCATCCAGTTCAGCCAGATCTTTGGGCTTTAAAGAAACCTGGATGTTGATGTTTCTCTGGGTCTTGAAGCATCGCTCTTCCTCCATTGGATGCCTGCCCGCGGTTGGTCTCAGTATCGCTTCTCTTCCTCTGTTGCCGGCTTGTTCTGGCAGCGGTAGAGTAGGAGGTGCTTTGCTTACATAGCCCCTTGTCTGGAGTTGTTCGGCGTGGTTTCGTAGACGTTGACGCGAAAAGTGCGAGAGCTCTGGGTTTCTTATTTTCTTATGGAAAATTTGGCGCTTCTCGTTTTGGACAATTGACTCTATCTCCCTCGGAGAGTTTAGCAGGTATGGGTCGCGGCCAACACCGTAAGAGCGACAAAGATGGTAATCAAGCACTCTTGAAGCCGCATTATGTCTGTAGAGATACGTCGTTCTCGCGTGAGTGGGACTCTGTACCTGAATTAAGTCCTGATAATTTGAGGAAAGCAAAAGTTTGCTCCTTCGACAAGGACTGATCTTCTACATTTCTATAAAAGTTTCCGTGCATTTTTTTGTCGAGTAGCTGTTGGCGAAATTTTTTAACATCTGCTTTCTTTACTTCGGCTTTTAGAAGTGATGCATCAAGGTGGAGTAATGCACTTTCCTCACTTCTGAGGTCCAGACGATCTCTGGACCAAGGGTCTCGGCCGCCTGCTCCGCGGCTTTATAAAGGAACGCTCCTTTGCCAATCATCTCATGTTTCCTGAAAATTTTCAGGAGAGGACCTCTGCCATTTGCCACGATGTAAGCTTTACTCAGAACAATTCGGTTATGAAGCCATTGGAGATTCAGAAGTCCGCGTCCGCCTGGACGGCGCGATATGTATAGTTGCGGAACGGACGAATCGATATGCAAGCTTTTATGCATATGTATGATCTTACGAGAGGGGGGTTCTGAGCCCTAAGGTAATTTTCATTCCAGTATCAGCAACATATAGGGGTACTGCAGTATAGTGAACCCACACCACCTGTAGTCTCAAAATAAGTAGTTTTTGAGTTATGTAAGGAAATATATTATTTTCAAAATCATTTTTCTCGGAACTAATAAACATTGCTGAAAGTTGCTCTTTTTTTAATGAAAGATCTTTTTAGGCACTCTCAAAATATTTAAACTGTGGCTATCTCCTCTGAACCAGGTGTACAATTAGATCATATTATGCCTAAACTAAGTATTTGTAATAAACAAGCTCTTTTTCAAGCTTAAACTAACCAATCTGTCTCCGTTTCCATTTATTTTTAGATCCCCAAGATTACCTAGCATCCTTTCTGTACCCTCAAGTTGGACTCCAACCCATCCATTCATATATACTAGTAGAATTATTCTTTCCCCATGATCGCAAGTACATATAGTATCATTTGAAGTGTCCCAGAAGGCGTCGTTTACTTCACTTCTTTTAGCATCAAGTAGGGCGTAGTACGCTATGATAAATAATTTTCTGATTCCCACTTTTATTCTAACCTACAGCAATCTGAGAGATACAGCTTCATGCCTCTTGACATGCTGTCTTGCTCTCTCAATTATAGTCAGACCGACCCCTTGACTACCATGTGGTTACTATCTACTACTGATCATACTTCGAGTCTATTCTTCAACTTCCCAGTTTCTATCACTCTTAGTCGAGTCCCTTTTTCTCTATTTCAGATACACATGAAATATCTAGATGAAATATTAATGCACTTAAAATTCTTTCTAATTGAAAATCGGACAAGAATGTCAATGAGGGTCGGTAAAAGGAATCTTGGGTTAGAAGCTTTTTAGCTTTCCATGATTTGCTTCTTTAGATTAGATTTAAAAATAATTCTGAACCTCGCTAAAATTCAAAAATATATTTTAATAAATCAGAAGCGTTCATTTTGAAATAGTATATACTCCGCAAAGTAATGCGACCAAATTTTTTTTCCTCTTCTTATAGGCCGCAGTGCGAATGTGCCTAGGAAAATCAGTATGGAAGGGCGCCAGCTCTAAACGTGCAAGAGCTCAGTTGTCTCTGAGCCTTCGCTTGGTTAGGATGGGCAAAAAGCTAAGAGTCGTTTGTAGTACGCGGTATAAGCTCAAGATGCAGCGCTCCGTTGAGCAGCGATACGCCATTAAATTTTGTGTGCGACTTGGCAAATCTGCCGAAGATTTGTAGATGAAAAAACTGGGTGCTCCGCCATGACAACGCGCCCAGCCACACCTACCTGCCGCGAGTACAGTCCTGACCTGTCTTCTGCTGACTTTTTTTTGTTCTCTTGAATCAAAAAAGTGCTCAAAGGATGCAATTTTCAAGGTATAGATAACGTCAAAGAGGCTTCGACGAGGGCTTTACGTGATGTTCCAGAGAAGGCATTTCAGGATGTCTACCAAGCATGGAAATCGGGCTGGAAAAAATGTGTTGAAGCTCAAGGGAGAGGAAATTGCTCAAGCTCAGCAATGTTTCTCACTTGGAAGAATTTTGAAGATTTGTGACGATATGTTTAATACATTTTTTTCACGAATGTGGTCGCATTACTTTCCGGACAAATCCTGTAAAATAAGAAAAAATTTATTGGGGTTAAATGAGCTATTACAAATATACAAAAATTGGACCATGGCTCCTTCCTTAGCAGATTGAATCAGAATTTTTTCTTCCATCTCAGAGTTTTGTTTAATTGTTTTAAAACTATCCTTAATGTCGTCCAATAGAGTTCTGAACTGAAAAAGAAAAAAGAAAGAATTACAAAAAAAAGTAATATACCTGCTATTAAAACCAATTTCAATAAAATAATAAAGATACGGGTGTGGAGTAAAATAAAAATGATCGAAATTGGAAATGCCTGTGGTTCAATTTTTTAATTTTGCCCAATAAAAAAAACTATAGAGTTTCATGACGATAAAAATGTTTCGTTATGATCCGCAAAGCAAAAAAGCTCCACCTTTCTCGATAAAAATAACAAGTAAAGGGATAACAAATGTCAACTTTCTTAAAAATCTAGCTTATTATTAAAATCCTTCGTAAGTATAAAACAGCATGTTTGACCTCTAAAAGGTAAGAATAATCTGCTTTAGATCATTATTTAAAATTTTATTAAGTTCTTTAATTTATTGTACAATATTTACGAGTAATATTCATTATGTGAGCAGCAATTTTTAGAGAATTTTACGGGCCTTTGTAAATAAATTAATTTATATTAGATATGTTTGTAACGCACTACTAAACGTTATTCGGCGTTCTCAATATCGAAAGCGCGTGAAACTACAGTCAGCCACCGCTGAACGCGTTCAGCGAGCCCCACCCGGTCGAGTCGAAAGGACATGTCACTCGAAACGGCCAATGGGATAGACCGGCGGTCCCCGCCGCACGGAGACGCGCACGGCCAGAGAACGTCACTCGTGCGCCAGCTTGACTGGCGAGCTATCCTCCAAGCCTTTGGAGCGAAAAAAGGGTATCCACCAGTTTTGTCTGGTGCGCTCCTCAAATAAACTAGCGTTGCTAGAAAGATCGGCCTCCACCAGCTCTGTCTGGAGAGTAATTAGTCCATCCTAGCCTTGCTGGAATTCTCATAGGCATAACCCAGGTTTGCTGTGGTAAGCCAATATAAAGCCCCTTTAGAAATTTCTTGAGATCCACCATTGTGGAGTGAACATATTTTGTTTTCCTTCCTTTTCAATCTATAGGCAGTGAGTATTTTATTTCTGTTTTTTTATCTGATTTCCACCGGAGGGAATGCTCACCCGTTTGAAAAATCCTAATTGATTTGGCCGAAGTAAAATTTATTCTTTTTTTTTGTTTTTTGTTTATTTTAGTGAATGCCAGAAGTGAGTCGGCGCCGTGGCCGGGTTCGGAAAATTAGGCTGTTATTATCAAAAGGGAAAATTACTCCGACATGTGCGGAGCAATTCATCCGCGAAGCGAACGTAGTCGCGGATTATTGGACTAGCGTCAAATAGTCGGCGGCCGTTGCCGAGGCAGGTAGTTCGTCGCAGCCGGGTGATCGCGAAAACCGTACGAATCCCCGACAACTAGATCGGATCGCGCGGTCAAATTGGTCTCCAGAATTTACAGATGATTCTTATTTGCAGTCACCGGTATTTTAATTTATTCCACAAGGCGAGCGTGAGCATTTATTTCACCTTATACAAGAATTAACAGTTCGGGAACACAACCATAAACAAGACCTGAATAATAACATAGTATCCGAAAGCGGGGTTAGCATTACATCTGAGAAGGTCGAGACGTCGGTCGCGGAAACGGTCGCGGCTATTGATGCACTTCTCCAAGAATATAGATAGGTGAACAAACAATACTCGAGGCAGCGTTTAGGTAACGCAGATCTTCACAGTTATTATAGGGTTCATAACATAAGATAAATAACGATAGGATAGTTTTCCTCTGAGCACGACGTGATAATGTAGAGAAATATCTAGGAAGATAGTTTAATCAATAATGTAAACGGACAGCGAACCGCACAGTATGAATTATTAGAATTTATACTCTCACTATTTTCTATGTATTATGTCATAAATAAATATAGCTAAATTTGTAAACTAATTATGTAGCCTGATGATTTATGTTTCCATCTCTAGAGCCTTTTACACGTATTGGAAAGAAGCAAAATAAATAAGATCAATAACCTAAAAGAAAAAATAAGAAAACAAAATAATAAAAAAATAAAATATATACAAACAAATGTCGTTAACTCGTACGCCTCGTGGAAGGCGGTCAGTCAGCAACCTCAGAGACTTACCCTCCGGCCGAAGACCGGAGAGACAGCTCGACGGTGCCAGAATGTATCGCACCCCCACGAGAAGGAGGTCAGCAGGTGATCCTCAAGACGTATCCTCCGGCCAGAGTCCGGAGCGAGCGCTTGACGGTTCGAAACGACCCGCCGGGAACCACCCCCATGCTCAAAGGGGGGCAGAGTCTTATTACATGTTGTTTATTTATGTGCTTATAGGGGATTTCCAATAAAATTGCTGTAGGTATAAAAATCCATGACAAAAATTAATTAACTTTCGAAAGTTTGTAATAAATCACGAGTTTATTATAAATGCTTTTTTCAGTTGTTTCAAATATCTAAGTTTGTCAAAATAGTGCTATTCATATGTAAAATAAAATATTTTTTTTCCTTGTGGAAGTAACTTTATTAAAGTATAAGTAATTTTCTCATGGTACAAGTTTCTAGGGCTTCAATTAATATGTTTATTTAAAAAGGCTTTGGCAACTTATATGACAAGATATTGTTAAATATGTTATTAACATCGATTAAATTAATAAATAATGCTAAAAACATATTTATTCATTTATTGCATTTGTTTCTAAAGTCCGTGAATTTGAATAATTATCGAAACAAATTCTTATTTTATCTACATACACTTCAAATTCCGTGCATATTTTAAATATTAATATTTTGAATGAAATATATTTTCCAGGTGGTAAATGTCGGTAAAATAAGAGGATTTTTCAGGAAAATAGGAAAGTATACTCTTGTTTTCAAATATTTTACCGTATACGAACAGTTTCATTCATTTCCAAAAGACAGTATTAAAAATTTCATCATTATGCAGTCAAGTATTTAGAAAAGGAACCCATTGTTATATTAGACTAGTTCGCTACTGAGCGCTGGTAGAAACTAAGGGCGTAGGGTGGTGAGTGGAGCGAGTGAGTTGAGTTTGATGAGTGGACTGAGCCAAGGCAGATGAGCCGAAATCGCGGGTTGAACGTTTCACAACGCAAGTCGAGAGTTCATGTTCGTTGGCTTATGAGTCGTTTTGGCCAAGTGGTCGTATTTTGGTTTCTTAATCAAGCTTGTAAACTTACATAAATCTTAAATATATATTATTATTAACTCAGAGTTCTGTGTTTCCCAATAAAGCGGAATAATTAGAAGGACAGCTTGTGCATATATGAATATTTCGGTACAATTGCTACTAATTTGGAAGAAAATAAAATAATCAAGTGTAATATTTTAAAGAAACAGAATTTCAGATTTTATAAAGGACTATTTTCATGTTGGAACGGTCAGCGACGCTTAAGAAGAAGAAACAGGAAAAATTGCGCATCTAATTGAGAACAAGCTTCCCTGTATCTAGACAGATTCCGGAGAGAAAAGTGGTTCGAATATTTTACTCTGTCTGTAAAAATTAAATATAAAGGGTATGGCCGGGTAAGCATGGCAAATCGGCCCCCGCTCGTATCAGGCTGAAATTTCTGTCAAATGTTCTTCCTAAGCTAACAAAAAACTAAACAGACTTTTAAACTTCAAATTACATTTTTTGGGGGAGTTATGAAGCGAAAAATAAAAATAAAAAATGTAGTATTTTCCGAAAACCGTTTGACCGACTTCTATGAACAAAATATATGTTGTGAAGACCAATAAGATAATTTACCAATAAATTTGAGACGATTGTATGCCCAAAATAACAGGTAAAAAAAGTGTCTGAATTTTTTGTGAATTTTTTTCAAGGTGACATTTTTGACGTGCGACCACCATCATTTCACAAAAAAATTTTCACATCCCTTGGATCAACCTATTTCTTCCTCGAACTGATCGGAGTGGTGCGCCATAGTTAAACAAAAATAAAAAATAATTTTCGTATTACCGTATGGAAACTTCACATGACAAATGCATAACGATATGCTGTAATAGATACTAAAAAGACAGAAAACAACCCAAAAAGTAGTGAATATATTTACAAAATGACAGTCCGCCTGTTTTGGCCATTGTTCTAATTGTTGCCGAGAGTCGGGTTGAAAATGTACGTATGTACCAGTTTCCACACCACCTGAGAGGTATATTACGCGGCGCGTGTTTTTTAGTGATTACTGGCTTGTATTTTCTACGAACGATGAAAATGTGAGTTTCATTTAAACATATAACGACATTCTAAGACATTACAAAACACTACAAAACATTGCAACCTTATTTTAATGGGATCGGCGCCAAAGACCAATCATATCATTGAGAGGAAGAGGATTAGGCCTTCTTCTATAGTTCAGGCCTCTTCAGCGAGGAGAAATTCGGCTCTATTTACTCCGGAGCCATATGTCTCGTTTCCACCACCACGAATCTCTACTCAGCTGTAAGAGTGAGACGGAAGTTTTCCGTGCTGAGTGAGGAGGCGTGGTGGTCCCCTCGCTGAAGACTCAGATACAACTAACGCTTTCACGCGTTAGTTGTATCAGGTTGCTTCATCTATGGTGAAGGCCACTGCAACAAATGCCCAAAACCATGCGTAATTCCAAGTTCCAGTCTACTCATTGTTTGTGGCAAATGCATGCCTAGTTCAGTCATGTTATTATTATGAACACAGTAATAAATCGCCGGGATATCAAAACGTTGGAAACAAATCACGACTGTTAAACTGTGCTATGGAAATGAGTAAAATGACAAATGCAAGATTAAGTTCAACATCGTGTATTATATTTCAAAGCAAATATAACAAATTAAATATTCCGACTGAACGATGCAACGAGGTCAGCGTCTCGAAAAGAACTACTTGTTTTTCAATACAATCAGATTACCAACAATGAAGGCCACACCAGGTAGACACTCGAAGGTTCGCATTTTAGATGTCTAATCCCGAACCCAAACAGTGGTCACAATGTCTAATCAATAATAGTGAACCAGCGAATATAAATTTAACACTCCCACGCGCTGGTCACGAATTGGCTTCACAATTAATCTACATTCCTTAATCCTAATTTTGTAACATTTGTCGTAAACTTATCATTTGTTAACGGCTTGGCAAAAACATCAGCTATCTGTTTGTTACTTGGTACATAGTCGATGAGTATTATTTTTGCCTGAGCAGCTTCTCTTATAAAAAACAATTTAACGTCAATATGTTTTGTTCTGTGATGTATGTACTTCAGGATTTTTAGTGAGTAGAATTGCGCTGCACTGTCCATGAAGACGGGAGTGGCTTGTTTGATGTCCTTTTTCAAGTCCGTTAGTAAATAACGAATCCAAATTTCTTCTTTGGTGCCTTCACATCTTGCTATGAGCTCAGCCTCTGTGGTTGATAATGCAACATTTGGCTGTCTGCATCAATGTATCCATTTATAATTTTTTTTTTTAATATTTGAAGATTCGCTTAACTGCTGCTACATGACTATCATCAGGGTTGCTCATGAAACGACTGACTTCTTCCACTGCATATGAAATGTCGGGTCGAGTAACTGTTGCAGCATGCATCAGGGACCCCACAGCTTCGCGATAAGGGAAATCCATCTTCACAACATCAGCCGCTTTTCTTAAGAAAACATTTGGATCTGCAGGAATATTTTTCGCACAAGCCTCCGTCATGTTAAATCTGCTCAATATCCTTTCAATGTGTGCTTCTTGGCTAAATTGTATCTCACGTTTTACACGATTTCTGGTGATTTGCATGCCAACATAGTAATCACCATCACCTTGAGTAACTTCGAAATTGTATGCAAGGTGCTCAAGAACCTTTTCTTGGATTTCTATGGATGTCGATATTATTATTCCGTCATCTATTCAGACTATTGAATAGACTATTTCACTATCCACTTTACCGGAAAAACACAAGGGTCAGCTTTGCTTTGAAGAAGATGAAGTTCCTTTAGATAGTTTGTAAATTTCGTGTTCCACACTCTTGACGATTGCTTCAATCCATACCAACTCTTGTTTAACCGACAACAAATACTCTTTTGATTGCCCTCCAGACCTTGCGGAAGTTCCATGAATACTTCTTCTTCCAACACATCATTTAGGAAGGCAGTTTTAATGTCAAATTGACCTATTCCCATGTCATCGATTACTGCTCGCGCCAATACGGTGCGTATCGAAACGTATCGAACTACTGGGGCAAATTTTTCCTTGTAGTCTATACCTTCAATTTGTGAATACCCTATTGTAACAAGTCGCGCTTTCAATTGAGCTTTATCACTTCCAGGTGTAGATTTTATTTTGAACAACCATTTGCATGCGACAGTTGAATGATCTTCTGCCAAAGGCATCAAATCCCATGTTTCGTTTTCTTCTGAAGAACGTGATTCTTCTTCCATTGCTCTTTTCGAAGCTTCAGCATTTTGTGACTCGAGCGCCTATGAATATGATTGAGGCTCTATAATCTTCGCAGAGAGCGCTGTTTCTCCATATTTTGAGGGCGGCTTGATGTTCATTCGCAGATTGTATCGAAGTTTTGGCGCTTTAGAACTTTTATTTAATTCGAGTGCTTCATCTTCCACTATAGAGTGCATTTCCTTTTCTTTAAAGATATCTTGCTCCTTAGTGGTTTGTAAATCAGTAGATTGTGTTCCCATTTCTTCTTGATTGTTTTCCTGCTCCTTATTGGAACGTAAGTCAATTGGTATCTCTTTGAAACCCGTACTACTGTCTTGAAGAGAAGGGCCGTCTTTAAAGTCCTGAATCAGGTTAGATTTGTTTCTTTCGTGAAAATAAAAATTACAGCTAACTATAATGTTACGAGTTTCTGGGTTATATAGGCGGAAATGTTGTGATGTCGGTTCGTACCCCACTAGGTACATCTTTTCACTTTTTGGCTCCCATTTCAGTCGTTTCTCTTCCGGGACATGGGCATTAAGCTACTGTTCCGAAAGCATGTATGTGGCCTAGTGTAGGTTTTTTTCCAAACCATTCCTCGTAGGGATTTTAATCTAGGTTTTCACTTGTAGGAGTTCTATTAAGTATATATACGGCTGTACATACTGCTTCTACCCAGAGACTAGTTTTAGGTTACTGCATATCATTTTGTTCAAGAGTATACGGGTCAGGTAGTTCGTGAGTAATTCCATGGTCTTTAAGGAGTGTTTTAACTTCATTCTTCATGTATTCAGTCCCATTGTCTGAACGGAATAACTTCACTCGTTTTCCCGAAGTATTTTCTGCTAACAGGAGGAATTCCTTTAACTTGAGAAAAACTTCGGATTTGTGCGTAATAAAGTAAACGTATCGGAAACCTATGGCCTCGCATTTGCATGTTACAAAGAATCTGAAACCTCCATTTGCCGTTGTTGACATTGGTCCACTTACATCAGATTGGATTCCTTCGCAAGGTTGTAAATTTCTCGATTGTTGGAGATGATGAGGTATACGATGGGCTTTGCCTAGTTCACACGGCTCGCAGAAAAATTCCGTATAGTCAGTAATTTCTACGCCATCAACTACTTCATTTCGAACCATTGTTTTAATAGTTGCTGAATTTATGTGTCCTAGTCTTCCGTGCCAACTTTGCAAAGTAAGAATTCTCGCGGCGTTAGCCCTTTCTGAAACGTATGGCCGGAAAATTAGTCGATATTGCTGAACTTGATCCTTGATTCCTATTGCGACTATTTTTTTACTATTTTCGTGAATGAATTTGCATTGTTCACCACTTGAGATTTGAGTATATCCTATAGATGTAGCAACTCCCGTAAAGACTAAGTTTTATTTCAGATCTGGAACCCATCAAACATTTTCCATCCTTCGAAGCTCCCACTGATTCTGTATCCTTGCCTCTGCAAACACTCTCCCCATTCCGTAAACAGGTAGTTTGCGATCGTCCGCAACAAGCACCCATTTGTCCCTAATTTCAACAAAATAATAGAACCACTCTCTTCTCGAAGTCATGTGTTTTGAAGCACCAGTATCAGACAATCAGATCTTTATATCATTCGCAGCTTTCAGATCCGAACCTAGTTGTCAGAAAATAACTTCTTCGGATTTTGAGGTTTATGAACAATTTTCATTGTTCTTCTTCCTTTTCGGACACTTTCGTTCCCAGTGTCCCATCTGCCCGCATCGAAAACATCGCGTAAGCTTTTTCTTTTCTGCAATGTCGAAGGTTCTTTTTCGTGAAGGACGATGATGTTTGAGCATTTTTGCACTAAAGGTACACGCGGAAGTGTCAGCTTAATCATTTTTATTAAGGTGATCTTTCTCAAGTTTTAACCTTGCCAGTAAACTGTTGAGGTCACGATCCTCTTTCATTTTGTACCAGACCGTTTTGAAGTTTTGAAAACGCGGCGTCAAACTGTTTACGATGCGAACCATTTTGATGTTTTCTGATAACTTTTCTCCTTGATCCTTTATTTCAGATGCAAGCTGCATAACTGTAGAGACATGTGCGGTAACGGTATCGGTCTCTTTCATTTTCAGGGCGAAGTATTCTTCGTATAGTGTCATAACGCTAACCTCGCTCTTTTTCCGTAATAGCCGCCAAAGAATCCCAAATTTCTTTTGTGGATTTTGCATTCACAATGAGTTGTGCTTCGTCAGGTTCCTGGGTAGATGTCAGGATGGCCATAGCTCTTCCATCCCTTCTGATCAACTTGGAGGGATGTTTCTCCGGTTTCTTTGTAGTTTCATCGACTATATTAAGAAGTCCATGACTACAGAGAAGTTCCTGCACGTGGAATTTCCAAAGTTGATAATTAGCACAATTAAATCGATGCGTCATTGGCACACTTTCACCTCCCTTTAACAGACTCATCTCGAACGACACACGACTTACGAGGCTTGTACTCGATTTACGTTGTCCACTTTCTGAAAAAAAAAACATTCTACGGCTTACGAGGCTTGCACTCGATTTACGTGGTTCACTTTGAAAAAAAACACTTTACACGGTTTACGAGTCTTGCACTCGATTTACGTGGTTCACTTTTTTAAAAATAAAAAACACTTTTCACGGCTTACGAGGCTTGCACTCAACTTACGTGGATCACTTTGTAAAAAGAAATCCCGTTTCCTGGGCCTGTTAAACCTGTTAAACTGTGTAATGGAAGTAAGTAGAATGACAAATGCAAGATTAAGTTCAACATCGTGTATTATATGTGAAAGCAAATATAACAAATTAAATATTCCGACTAAACAATGCAACGATGTCAGCATTGTCAGCGTCTCGAATAGAAATACTTGTTTTTCAATACAATCAGATTAACAACAATGAAGGCCACATCAGGTAGACACTCGAAGGTTCGTATTTTAGATTTCTAATCCCGAACCTAAACAGTGGTCACAATATCTAATCAATAATAGTGACCCAGCGAATATAAATTTAGCAACAACTGCATTGTAAAAAAAGTGAAAGCCGCTCGTATTTCATAGTGCAACAGTGATCCCAATGTTGGCGAACTTTTCTTTCCGTCTGCATCGAGGAAGAGGACTAATTTGTCGCAGTTGGCGTGCAATTTAAAACGAGTATTAAAAACATTTGTTGAAATCAAAATAAATAATAATAGCAAATTGCACAAGAATGTATTTAAATTGTATACATATGCAGGGTGCGGCGTCAAAATCCGGACAAATTGTACTTTATTTTTCAAACTAATTTTTATTGCAAATATGGAGGAGTTTATAATTTTTTTTAATACTGTGTTTGTTAAGTTATATAGAATATATTTACTCAATACAACCCCCTTCTGCTTGTATGACCGTCTCCATTCTCGGTATGAAACGTCGGCAGGCCCGTTTTAATGAGTCACGGTCCATACAGGCGAATGCCGCTTCAATGACGCCTCTCAATGATGTGACGTTTGGATGTCTGGACTTTTTGCTGACCCTTTCAACTACGATCCATACATAAAAGTCCAAAGGATTTAAATCTGGGCTGTTGAGAGGCCCAGAATGGCCCGTCGGGAGGCGTCCGGCAGCACTGTTTCGTAAAGAACACAATAACAGGTTACAGCGTTCAATTCGCTTTGTCCTGGCACACGCAGAAAAAAGAAATATAATATTTACTAATCAAGAAATGTAAAGTGTTTCTTGTAACCGTAATAGTAAAAAGTGCTCTTAATGAAGGGGTGAAAATGTCAAAAGCACTTAGCATTTCGTAAATGTCACAGTGAAGTTAGGGTGAATTGAACGGTAATCCTTTAGTAAAATAAACCTCTATTCCATGTATGAAATACGGTAAGATATGTAAAATCCACTGAACCGAGATTACAATAGTGGTGCAGTGAACATTACAGAAGGATCGGTACATGCTACCGATCCGAATAGCTTGTTTAGCTCGCCCTCAAAGTCGTAATAACGCAACCTATCCGCGCGGACCACCGGATAAATTCATGACGCCATCGGCAATGGATGCATTGCATCAACTAAAAAACATTTATTTTTGACATTTCTGTGACAGTCGTCACATTACTCCATATCCCCATTTAGCAATGAAGGGTTTTTATGATAAATAACACAATTTTGGATGGCAGATCTTATTCACAGGTAGCGTACAGTTGAGAGTTTATTGGAGCAAGACGTTTTTGCGTTCCGCGACTGTTCCAGCTGACTTGTATGGATATGAGCTAAATGCGAGAACTTTTGTCGTGTGCCGCGATGGCATGGACGCGTATTCAAAAGTCGTTACCGAGGTCGTCACCTTAGTTACAAATGCATTTCGGAATTATTTCACAGATCGCAACTCGTGTAATAGTTTAGTGGTTAAGCTAATCGACTTGCGTGCTTAGGTTTATGCGTTCGAATCCCCCCCGTTGCGTGCGAAATTTTAATTGTATTATAAGCGTTGTAACTTACAAATACCGATTAATTATGAGTATATGGGAAAATATATTTTAGAATTAACCGTGTGTTTATTTATTAATTATTTTTTAACAATATTTTTTTACAATTTATAGAGTATTCAAAACTATAGTCTGTAGCGTTAACATAAGCTAGATCTGTTTATATTATCTGTCAAAGTGACATGATAATTCGTAATTGCAGCATCGAGGAACGGTACAGAATAGCGACTGGATCGGTAAAATCTACTGATCCGTAGGTCAGCAGCACTTGAAAATCGGTACTGGTAACCATCAATGATAGTCATATTCAGTTGCCTATAATTGTAAAATTTACTGAACTGTCGTGTTGTCCATATACGTACTTGGAAGATCAGTAGATTTAACTTGGTTTTCAGTAAAATGTAAGGTTCTTTTTTCTGCGTGCAGCTTCGGAAAGCATCTGTCTCACCTTAATTATATAAGACTTGTAGCGAAGGTCTTTCTCGACGATTCAACGCATTGTTTTTCCACTCACACCGACAACCGACGACAATTTTCGGATTGACTGCCCTGGATCCTCAAAAATCAGCTCCTGAGCCCGTTGAATGATTTTGGACGTACTGACAACGTGCTCCTTTGAGTGAGTTTTCCTTGTCGGGATTATACTCTGCACTTGGTTTCAACATTGCGACTGTTTCAAAGTTTTGAATTTTCAGTACGCGCGTCAAGCTATTTGGACCTTGATCGCGATCTCTCGAAGTGGTATAGAACGGCGGGAAATGTAATTTGAAGTTTGTCCGCATTTTGACGCTGCACCCTGTATGGTCGGCTTTACACCGACGAGCGGAAGGCTAGTTTCACGCGCGAAGAACTGTGGGTGGGAGAGAAACTTTCGCCTCGAAGAGTGCGTGAAAGAAGGGTTGCCAACTTATAAAATTCGTATACGCCAGCTGATGGAAACTGTCGGTAACGTAGGTCATCAAAGGTAATGATGCACACAAGCGACAGTTACCGGCAGTTTTGATCAGCTGGAATATCTAAATTTTATAAGTTGGCAACCCTTCTTTCACACACTTTCCGAGGCGAAAGTTTCTCTCTTCCCAACCGTTCTACGCGCGTGAAACTAACCTTCCGCTCGTCGGTGTAAATTCGACCTATATGGGGCAGAATACGTCAAGTTTTTCTACCTAAATATGATTTTTTTTTGGATCGGGTTGAAAAACAAGAAGCAAAACAAAGTGCGCCAACAATGGACTCTTTTGGTTCTATTTTTATACGTATACTCCCCCTCGAATGCTCGATGTCATACAGGATTGACGTTATAACTGGACTCGCCACCTAGGGGCAATCCATATACCACGTGGATAGTTTGGGGTGGCGTGGGGTATGGCAAAAGTCCAAGTTCAAATGCATGAAAATGCTTTGAAAGAAGTGATATTTGGAGGCCAAGCAACTCTCATGAAGTTTAATACTTATTTCCTACAAGAAAGAAATACGTTTTTGTAAATTTTATTTCAGAATCGTCAATATGAAATGTATCGAGTTGACCCTCAAAATTTCCCTTTAAAATTAACCATAGAATACGAATAAAAGTTACTTTTTCAATTTCAACCCCATAAGTCTCTTTTATAGGGTCCCAAAAAAATCCCATTAGTGAAAAATTGGGTTGTGCGAGGTTGTGCACTAATTATAATGTTTTTGAGGTTTCTTTTAGTGAACATTGTTTCCAATACATAAAATATTACTTTATACTAATAATTAGACGTTTAAATAAATTGTTCAAATAATTGATGATTATTCATAGCGACTTTAGAAAGTTAGAAGCTAGAAAGTTAGAGAGTCACGGTTTTTTCTTAATTTTTTCAAATGATTTTCAACCTTTCACTTAGAGCGAGGCAACAATCAATTAAATTCAACAAAAATAATTGTTTGAACAATTTATTATTTATAATAATATTCTCTTTGATTAATGTTAGAAAGTTGCGGTTTTTTCTGAAATTTGCAACTCTTTGACTATTTTTCACTTACAGTGAGATAATAATTACCGAAATCAATGTATAGAATTCCTGAAAATAAAAACAAGAATCCAACGACCAAAGGACAACCACCGTAAAATGCTCCGATGTTCCTGTGCTCATACAGCACCCTCATCAAGGTAAGAATTTTTTTTTACCTTGTTTTAGAACAAAATACAAAACTGCTTTGGAGGAATAATGAAACTACTATATAAACAGTTGAAGGAAAGTAAAGGTACAGAGTTTGCCAGCATGAGAAACAGCAAAGGTGAAATGCTATATGATATAGACAGGATAGTAGACGCTTTAAAAGACTCTTTTAAAGAACTATTAGGAGGTGAAGATATAGGACAACAAAACTGCGACATAGAACATAATGCATTAGAAAACCCAATTGAAAAAGTCTGTGTCACTGAGGTCAGCGACATAATAAAGAATTTGAAAAACGGTAAGGCTGCTGGTGCAGACAG
>CAKNYM010046599.1:0-12103 GCA_932195095.1 Andricus curvator
ACACGAAGTGTGAAAACCTAGACGACAAATGTGTCCGAGCGCGCAGCGCGAGGTGAATACATTATCGAGCGCGAAGCGCGAGATAAACATATAATCGAGCGCGAAGCGCGAGATGAATACCCAATCGAGCGCGAAGCGCGAGATCCAACAGGTGCGCGCCCTAGGCGCGCTGAAACTTGCGAGCGAAGCGAGCCGCGCGCGAAGCGCGCTATGAGAATGTGCCCGCGAAGCGGGCGGATTTTTTTTTTCTAATTCCAACCGACTTTTTTCAGGAAAGATGCATGATAACTCAAAGCGAATTTTCTCTTCTGATGTACTAAAATGAGCTTGAAAACATTTTCTGAACGCTCCAATTTACGCTTTTACTATATCATATACGTGATTTTTTGTTATTCACAGAGTCAATAGTATCTATACCTATCATTTTAATTTGAGCGCATCAAAGGCAAACGTATTCAGCAAAGGTTCATATTATACTTGTTTACGTCCCTGCATTTTGATTTCCTACTGAAATTAAAAATATCAAAAATTCAAAAATCTATATGAAACTATTTTTTAAATATAAAGAGTTTTTCAAATTTTGGAAACAATAATTATGAATCAATAATTTCGAAATTAAAGCGTTTCAAATGAAATGAAAATATATTGAGGTTCTAGGCGAAATTCGAGACGAGATTCGAGACGAGGCTCGATACGTGATTCGAGACGAGGTTATATTCGAGACGAGATGAGATAAGTGGTAAAGGATGGAAGAATATTAGGATAGGGGAAGGGGACAGGAGCGGGAGATTTGAACGATCTAATAGGCTACGGAACGCTTTTTTGTAAGCACAGGTCGCCTACTTTGACTCATTTTTAACACTTCATTTAGAATTATTATTCATTTTTGGAACCCTTCAATCAAATATTTTGTAATTCTAAATGATCCTTTTTTTCAAATCTTCAACTAAAAATTTGATAATTTTAAGATATTACATTGCGAATTAGAAATTTAAAAAAAATAATACAAAAAGGAAGCCTTTCAATTCGAATTTTTTTTGAAGTAGCCTAAAAAGATGTAAAATTAAAAATTGGAAACCTCAAAAAATTAAAAAATTTAAAACAAATATTTTCAAATTTAAACTTTTGATGCAAAAAAAACTCTGGTTTAAAGGTCTAAACAATTAAACCAAATTCAACTAAATTTTTTAAATAAATATTTCAATTTTCTACCAAATAGTTGAATCTTCTGATCACAAAGATGAATTTTCAACAAGAAGTAATTTTTTATTAAGACAGGGTAATTTTCAACAAAATAGTTGACTTTCCAAATAAAAAGATATGCTTTCAATAAAAAAAAGAATAGTTACATTTCCACAACAAAGTTGTATTTTCCACCCTACGGTATATATTTAACAAGTTTTTTTTTTGACACAGTGTGCTTAAAATTCGGTTTTACACACCCATATGAGTGCGTAAAACGGCATTTTACGCACATGCTGCATAATATACTATTCTAAAAAGTAGGTCATTTTTCGAATAAATAGTTTCATTTTAAACCAAATAGTTGAATCTTCAACCCGAATAGTTGAATTTTCAACCAAATAGTTGAATTTTTAACTCAAAAAGATAAGTTTTTAGCCAAAAGTGAGATGGCTACATTTTTAGTTTAAAAAATTAATTTTCAACAAAAAAAAAACAAATTTATATCAGGTAACTTGAACTGAAAGAGACGAATTCAAAACAAAAATTCAATCCATAACCAAAAAGATGAATTTTCAAAAAAAAAAAAAAAAAAGAGTGATGTTGTACCCAGAAGAAAAAAAATCCAACAAAAAACACGAATTTTCAACAAAAAATTTAAAATTTCTCCCGAAACTATAAATATTCAACAAGAAAGTTAATTCTCTACCAAGTAGTTCATTTTTGAAATAAATAGTTGAATTTTTAATCAAATAGTTGAATTTTCAATAAAAAAGATGAATTTTTCACCAGACAGTTGCGTTTGTTACCAAAGCGATTCAATTTTTACGTTAAAAGATTAATTTTAAAACAAAAAAGACTTGTTTTCTACAAAACAGTTAAATTTTCTACTCAAAAATAACAATTTCCAACAAGAAGAATCATTTTTAAGCAGATAGTTGAATTTTCAAATAAAAAAGATCAAATTTCAATTTAAAATATATAATTTTCAACGAATTCTTATACAAAAAATGTGAATTTTGAAGGAAAAGTGTAACTGAGGAGATTTCAACCAAAAAATATTTTAACTCAAATCAAAAACAGTTGAATTCATTAAAAAATATGAATTTTTAATTAAATAGTTAAACTTTGAACCAAAGAGATGAATTTTAAACGAAAAGATGGATTTTTAACTAATCTATGAAAAAATACGAATTTTCAACCAAAAATGTAATAGTTCAATTTTCAGTTTAAAAAAATTAATTCACTATTTAAAAAACTTAATTCCTCACCAAAAGAGAAACGAATTTTCAGTGAAATAGTTACATTTTCAACCAAAGAGATGAACCTTAAACCAAAAAGATACATTTTCAACCTAATAGTTCAACTTTCAACCAAGTTGTTCAATTTTTGACCAAAAAAGACAACTTTTCAACAAAGAAGTTGTATTTTCGGCAAAATAATTAAATTTTCAACTCATTATTTTTATAAAGTAACAAATTAATAAGAAAAACTAATAGGAGAAATTTAAATCAAAATTAATTTTAATTTAATTAATTTAATAATTTAATTTATTTAATTATATTTTATTATTATATTTATTTATATGATAATTTAATTAATTAATTACATTTTCTCATTAGGTTCTAATAATTCAGTTCGAATTTAAGCAAGAAAATGTGAAAAAGGAGAAATTTCTTGAAAAAATAGAAAAATAAGGGAATATGGAAAGAGTGTGAAGTCTGAAATGTGAAAGTGATTCCCAAACTTATAAGATTGTTATTGAACTGTACCGTTAGAGGGACATCATTCGCAAAAGTCACAAACTTTTTTGAAATTTGTCATCAAATTTCTCACCCTGTTACCAATCGTAGTTTTTAAAACCCCTCCTATTTTCCAGCGCGCTGGAAGAAGGTAACAACCTTTTTCCAGCGCGCTGGAAGAATGTCGCAACTCTTTGTCATCGCACTGGAAGGTCTCAACCTTTTTCCAGCGCACTGGAAGAAGGTCATGACCTTTTTCCAGTGCGTTGGAAGAAGGCACAACCTTCTTACATCACAGTAGAAGAAAGTCACAACCTGTTTACAGCGTGCTGGAAGAAGGTCAAAACTCTTTTTCATCGCGCTGGAAGGTCTTGACCTTTTTCCAGCGCACTGGAAGAAGGTCACAACCTTTTTCCAGCGCGTTGGAAGAAGGCACAACCTTCTTACAGCACACTGGAAGGTCACAAACTTTTTTGAAATTTGTCATCACATTTCTCACCCTGTTGCCAATCGTAGCTTTTAAGACCCCCCCTTTTTTCCAGCGCGCTGGAAGAAGGTCAGAACTCTTTTTCATCGCGCTGGAAGGTCTCAACCTTTTTCCAGCGCACTGCAAGGTCTCAACCTTTTTCCAGCGCGTTGGAAGAAGGCACAATCTTCTTTCAGCACACTGGAAGAAGGTCACAACCTTCTTCCAGCGCTCTGGAAGAAGGCAGTCTCTTTCAAAGGGGTGTACTTTGAAGAAGATATATATATTTATTATAATAATAAATTACATTATCGCTCAAACTTTCGAAAATAAATTTCGTTTCGGGCTACAATTTTTGTGAGTATCTTTTCACTCATCATTCAAGTCCCCTGGTGGTTCCTCTGAATATCTGAAATTCCTCGAGAACGTTATAGGTTCTATGTAAAGTTTGGACCAGCTCCAGACCCACTTCACTAAATGGACTATGCAATGATGAAAGTAAGAGGAATCGATCGGACCTTGCGGAATGTTTATGAACAAAGTTTTAAAGGGCATTAAGGAAAACGAAAAGTCAATGATTTATTTTATTCCTGTTTAATCCTGGTTGTATTTTAACCCTTTCAAACATGATAGTTTAGTTGGTAAGTTCCTACCCTTCCAAATGAGTAATTTTATTTCATGATAACAGTTATTTCTGAATGTTTCTAAGCACTATTGATAGAAGAGAAAAATTTAATTTAAAAATATTGGGAAATAATTTTTTTTTACATTTTGCTACTACACTATAATTTGTAAAAAAATTTCGCACTTCCAAAGAGATGAGAAGAATGAAATTTTGGACAAAAATTTCGAATATCTTAATTTTTGTATTGTTTATGATAATATTGCATCCATCGAACATTTGAAGATGAAAATAAGAACACACGGAGGGGCGCTTTTTGAAAAATTTGATTTTTGTATTTAATTAGGAAGGAATAAAAAAATGTTCATGAAAGTATATGGTAAATATTGTTTAAAATTTTTTTGAATAGATTTTTTGTTGTTGAATGTGGTTGTCTGTCAGCTGTCAAGATGAAAATTAAAATAATCGGACAAGTGATTTCTGAAAAAAGCTAGATTTCTTTTGCAAAAAAAATTCGTTACATGTAATCAAAAAACACGTGTATAGAAAATAAGGGTCCTGAAATAGTTAAAAAGTTGTGGTTTTATTTTAAAAGATTAATTTTGAATCTTGAAGTTTTCACAATATTTCGAAAAAGAATCTGGGAGATTTTGATTTTTTTTCTTATTTGACATTTTTCAAATTCCGAAAAAAGAAGCTGTTTTAGAATTTTGAAGGTTTCAAGAGAATCATCAATTTTCGTAAGATTCCTGTGAAAATTTTATATAATTTTTCATTTTTAAAAAGGCTGTGCCTAATCGTCCCGAAAATTCGGGACGACTAGTCAAGCTTATGAAAAATATTTCACTTCTTATTCCGAATTTCGAGAAGGGACACTTCGTTTTAAAAATAAATTTGAAGAAAAAATCGAAAACAATTTTAAAATATTTCAAATGTTTCCCTGAAATTTCAAAAAAGAATCTAGAAGATTTTAAAGTAAAATTTTTCAATTTTGGGACAATTTTTAACAAAATTTCAAAAATTTTTAATAAAGGATCTCGATTATTTTGAAGCAATTTTTTAATTTTGAAAGATTTTCTAAAAAATTAAATAATTTCAAGAGATGTTTAGAATTTTTGAATAAATTGAAAAAAATAATTTGAAATTTGAAAAGATTTCACTGAATTTAGATTTTTGAAGATTTCGAAAAGAAAATTCGTAGATTTTCAAGTTCTTCGAAAGGTTTCAAAACAATAAACTAATTTTCTTAAGATTCCTGGAAAAAATTTGAAGGATTTTTGAATTTAGAAAACTAATTTCAAGACAATGTTTAAAAAGATGAAAAAAATTTTGAAAAAAGAATCTGGAATATTTGAAGGCAATTTTTTATTTTTGAAAGATTTTCCAAATCTTTGAATTATTTTAAAAGAGATTTAAAGATTAAGAAAAATTTTTCAAATTTTAAAAAATTTCAAAAACTAAACCGAAAGTCAAATTTTTGAAGAGTTTAAAACAAATTTCAAAATGTCGGAAAATTCTGAAAAATTTTGAAGCAATTTTTTTTTTAATTTTGAAAGATTTTTCAAAATTTTGAGAATAATCTGGCTCTGTTTACAAAATGTTGAAAAATTGATCTCTTTTGCTACAAATTTTATTATTTTTTTATAAAATGGAACTCTTTGGTTGAAAATTAATCGTTTTTGTTTGAATTTAATTATTTTTGATTTGAATTAAAAATATGTTTTAGTTGAAATATCAATAGTTAAAAATTCATTTATTTGGTTAAGAATGTAACTATTTTGATGAAAATTTATGTATTTTGTTGAAAATTCGTATTTTTGGTCAAAAAATAATCTTCTTGGTTGAAAATTAACCTTTTTGCTTAAAAATTCAACAGTTTGGTTCACACTTTTCCTCTCTTGACTGAAAAATCTTTCATAGTTGAAAATTTAACTCTTGTTAAAAATTCGTCATTTCAGTTTTTTTTTAAGATTTTGAGGTGGAAAAAAATAAAAATTTTTAATTTTTTTTCTTTAAATATTTTATTTTATTTTTTTTTCATTTCGTTTAGTTTAACTGTTTTTTATTTCAAATTAAAATCTTTTTTAGCGGAAATAGCAGCTACATTTTTCGTTGAGAATTAGACTTTTACGGACAAAAATTCCACTACTCTGTTAAAAATTGATTTTTTGATTGAAGATTCATCATTTCAGAGAAAAATTTATCTCTTTGGTTGAAAAAGTAACTATTTCGTCAAAAATTATTTTTTTTTTTTAGAAAATAAATCTTCTTGGTAGAAAATTTATCTATTTGTTTAATAATTCCACTATTTGGTTTAAAATTAACTTTTTTTCAAAATTCGTATTTTTGAGTTAAAAAATTTAATTAGTTTGTAGAAAAATGATCTCTTTTGCTTAAAATTCAATTTTTTCGGTTAAAAATGCTACTGACAGGAAAATAATCTTATCATCCTGACGATCTAACTATTTGGTTGAAAATTAAAATTTTTCTTAAATTTGTTATTTGACAGATCTGAAATCTTAAAAAAACTTTTCGAATTTTTTCAAGAAACTTAGGAAAATTCTATTTATATAACCTTAAAAACAAATAAACTTAAAAAATAAATGGTTATTCGAAATTGGGAAGATCTTTGATTCGTTATTAATGTCAATTTATGAGTTATAAAGTATGTTATAAAGAAGTTTTTGACCTTCTCAAGTCGAGCTTTTCAAGTGATAGAATTATTCGAGCAAAACTAATGAAAATCACTCTGCTAAATTTTCAATCAGAGAATTGACTTTCAAAGCCCTTTGATGCTCCTTTCCTCAATCCGGTGCCTTTACCCTTGTGACTCTCTCCGCAATGAAGGTCTCTTAGATCGGCCACCTGTAGCTGGTATCTCTTCGATTCAGTACTTCGTGGTTTATTAAAAAGGGAAATGATACATTCCTGCTGGAAGAAAAAAGATCATATCTTTTTGAATAATTTCGAATCTTCATGATAGAAAGAGATAGAGAAAATGTATCCTATTCTATCTCTTTGTCAACCTAAATTTATGTCTACATTTTTAAATACGGTCTTTTCTATCGGATCCTATCCTTTATCTATCCACGGCAATCTTTTTCTATTTCTGTTAAATCTAAATTTCCGTCTATTATTTTTAATCTCCTCTTTTCTATCTCATCCTATTTTTTATCTATTCACGACAATTTTGTCTATTACTCTGTCAATCTAAATTTTCGTCTATCTTTTTTAATCTCCTCTTCTCTACCTCATCGTAGCCTGCATCTATCAGAGTCTATCTTTTTCTATATCTTTGTCAACCTAAACTCACATCTATCTTTTCCAATTCCCTCTTCTCTATCTCATCCTTTTTTTCATCTATTCACGTCAATTTTGTCTATTTATCTGTCAATATCAATTTTCGTCTATCTTTTTTAATCTCCTCTTCTCTATCTCATCGTAGCCTGCATCTATCAGCGTCTATAATTTTTCTAGCTCTTTGTCAACCTAAACTCACATCTATCTTTTCCAACTCTTCTATATCTCATCCTATTTTTCATGGATTCACGTCAATTTTGTCTATTTCTCTGTCAATCTAAATTTTTGTCTATTTTTTCAATCTCCTCTTCTCTATCTCATCGTAGCTTGCATCTATCAGCGTCTATCTTTTTCTATATCTTTGTCAACTTAAACTCACATCTATCTTTTCCAATTCCCTCTTCTATATCTCATCCTATTTTTTATTGATTCACGTCAATTTTGTCTATTTCTCTGTCAATCTAAATTGTTGTCTATCTTTTTTAATCTTCTCTTCTGTACCTCATCGTAGCCTGCATCTATCAGCGTCTACCTTTTTCTATCTCTTTGTCCATCTAAACTCACGTCTATCTTTTCCAATTCCCTCTTTGCTATCTCATCCTCCCCTTTAGCTATGCACGTCAATATTTTCTATCTCTCTATCAATCTAAATTGCCGTCCATCTCTCTCAATCTTCCCTTCTCTATCTCATCGTAGCCTACATCTATCAGCGTCTGTCTTTTTCTATCTCCTTGTCAATCTAAAGTCACATCTATCTTTTCCGATTCCCTCTTCTCTATCTATTATGTCCTTTATCTATTCATGTCAATATTTTTCTAACTCTCTGTCAATCTAAATTCCCATCTATCTTTTTTAATATCCTTTTCTCTGCCTCATCGTAGCCTGCATCTATCAGCTTCTATCTTTTTCTATCTCTTTGTCAATCTAAACTAAAGTCTATTTTTTTCATTTCCCTCTTTGCTACCTTATCCGATCCTTTAGCTATCCACTTCAATATTTTCTATCTCTTTGTCAATCTAAACTCACATCTATCTTTTCCAATTGTCTCTTCTCTATCTATCATATCCTTTATCTATCTGTGTCAATATTTTTCTACCTCTCTGCCAATCTAAATTCCCGTCTATCTTTTTTAATATCCTTTTCTTATTCTACATCTGTCAATGTTTATCGTTTTCTATCTCTTTATCAATCTAAATTCAGGTCATTTTTTGAAATCTCCTCTTTTCTATCTCATCCTATCCTTTGTCTGTTCACGTCTATCTTTTTCAATCGCCTCTTGGCTACCTTATCCTATCGTTTCTCTATCCAAATCAATATTTTATATCTCTCTGTCAATCTAAATTCCCGTCTACCTTTTTTAATATCCTCTTCTCTACCTCATCGTAGCCTGCATCTACCAGCGTCTATCTTTTCCTATATCTTTGTCAATCTTAATTCAGGTCTATCTTTTTCAATCCCCTCTTTGCTACCTTATCCTATCCCTCATCTATCCACATCAATATTTTCTATCTCTCTGTCAATCTAAATTCCCGTATATTTTTTTTAATATCCTCTTCTCTACCTCATCGTAGCCTGCATCTATCAGCGTCTATCTTTTTCTATCTCCATTAAATCTAAACTAATGTCTATCTTTTTCAATCCCCTCTTTGCTACCTTATCCTATCCTTTATCTATCCACGTCAATATTTTCTGTCTCTCTGTCAATCTAAATTCCCGTCCATCTTTCTCAATCTTCCCTTCTCTATCTCATCGTAGCCTACATCTGTCAACGACTCTGTGTTTCTATACCTTTGTCAATCTAAATTCAGGTTTATCTTTTTTAATCCTCTCTTTTCTATCTTGCTCTAACCCTGATCTATTCACGTCAATATTTTTATATCTATCTGTCGATTTAAATTCCCGTTTATTTTGTTTGATCTTCTCTTCTCTTTCTCATCGTAGCCTGCAACTATCAGCGTGTATCTCTTTCTATCTCTTTTTCAATTTAAACTCACAACTATCTTTTCCAATTCCCTCTTCTCCATCTATCATATACTTTATGTATCCATGTCAATATTTTTCTACCTCTCTGTCAATCTAAATTCCCGTCTATCTTTTTCAATATCCTCTTCTCTACCTCATCGTAGCCTGCATCGATCAGCGTCTATCTTTTTCTATCTCTTTTTGTCAATCTAAACTCACGTATATCTTTTTCAATCCCCTCTTTGCTACCTTATCCTATCCTTTAGCTATCCACGTCAATTTTTTCTATTTCTCCGTGAATCTAAATTTTCGTCTATCTTTTTTAATCTCCTCTTCTCTATCTCATCGTAGCCTGCATCTATCAGCCTCTATCTTCTTCTATCTCTTCGTCAATCTAAACTCACATCTATCTTTTTCAATCCCCTCTTTGCTACCTTATCCTATCCTTTAGCTATCCATGTCAATATTTTCTATCTCTGTTAAATCGAAATGTCCGTCTTTTTTTCAAATCTCCTTTTCTCTATCTCATCGTAATATACATCTGTCAACATTTATCTTTTTCTATCCCTCTGTTGATCTAAATTTTTTTTATCTTTCTCAATCCCTTCTTCTCTATCATATCCTATTTTTTATCTATTCACATCAATTTTTTATATTTCTCTGTCAATCTAAATTCCCGTCTATACTTTTTAATATCCTCTTCTCTATCTCATCGTAACCTGCATCTATCAGCGTCTATCTTTTTCTATCTCTTTGTCAATCTAAACTCACATCTATCTTTTCCAATCCCCACTTCTTTATGTATCATATCCTTTATCTGTCCGTGTCAATATTTTTCTACCTCTCTGTTCATCTAAATTCCCGTCTATCTTTTTCAATATCATCTTCTCTATCTCATCGTAGCCTGCATCTATTAGCGCCTATCTTTTTATATCTCTTTGCCAATCTAAACTCACGTCTATCTTTTTGAATCCCCTCTTTTCTACCTTATCCTATCCTTTAGATATCCAAGTCAATATTTTTTATCCCTCTGTCAATATAAATTCCCGTCTATCTTTTTTAACATCTTCTTCTCTGCCTCATCATAGCCTGCATCTATCAGCGTCTCTATTTCTCTATCTCTCTGTCAATCTAAGCTCACATCTATCTTTTTCAATCCCCTCTCTGCTACCTTATCTTATCCTTTAGCTACCCACGTCAATATTTTCCATCTCTCTGTCAATCTAAATTCCCGTTTATTCTGTTTAATCTTCTCTACTCTTTCTAATCGTATTCTACATCTGTGAATGTTTATTGTCTATCCAAGTCAATCTTTCTCTATCTCTCTGTCATTCTTAATTCATGTCTATCTTTTTTAATATCAGTTTCCCTATCTCATCGTATCATACATCTATTAACGTCTATCTTGTTCTATCTATTTTAAATTCTCATCCTATAATGAGCAGGTATTAGATTTGTGTAAAATTTGACCGCCCCCCCCTCCCCCCGTTTTTGTGAAATGTCCACGTTTTGAGACCCCCTGAACCCAAAAAAACAGGTTTTTACAAAATGTCTGTATGTCTGTTAGTCTGTCTTTCTGTCTGTTAGGCTGTAGATCTTTAGTTTGTTAGCACGATAACTTTCAAAAGAATTAACGTATTGGATTGGGCTTTGGTATACTTTTTAAGTGTCCTAAAATGAAGGTAAAGTTCGTTAGCCAGCCACTTTGGATAAAAATTTAAAAAGTGAGCACATTTGGAAAATTCCTATGAATTTTTTTTATAGAAGAAGAATTACCGGAGTCATAGCATTTACAAATTCCAAAAAACAAACGAAAATGAACATTTTAAGCCAAACAACGCACGATATGAAAAAAAGTCAGAAGAAGAAGAATGTTCCTTTTTGAACACCCTACAATATTGTCATAAGATTTTGTTTAATTTTCTTAAAAAATAGAAAATTCACATTTTTATCGCACAAAAAAAAATAATGAAAAATCGAAAATTCCACTTTGCGGTCAAACTACACAAGATACAGAAAGAATAAATCGACAAAAATTGTACACTCAGAAAAGATCTACAAATTTGTTATGAATCACTTTTTGATGGGACGCGTAGTTTTTGTTCCATTTGTTAAAAAAACTTTTTTAAGAATAAAATAAATTAAAATTTTGGACAAACGACACAAATCAGGAAAAACATTAATAGACAAAAGTCGTTCACTCAGAAAAGAGCTACACATTTTTTATCAATCATTTTTTGATAGGATGCGTAATTTTTGTTTCAATCGTGAAAAATAACATTAACAATAAAAAAAAATTGGGAAAACGACGCAAGGTAAGAAAAAAGATAAATAGACAAAAGTTGTTCAACCAAAAAAGATCTACAAATTTGTTCTAAACTTTTGTTATAAAAATACATTTAAAATAAAAAATGAACTTTCTGGAAAAACGATACACGCTACAATAACATTTTATCTAACAAAATATTTCGCCAAAATTACATTTTAAAAAATTCTTAGAACCAGTTTACGCTAGGATGCATATTTTTTTCAAATCGTAAAAAAAAACATTGAACATAAATAAATTAAATTTATGGAAAAACGACACAACTTGCAATAAAATGCATAATAACAAAATTGTTTTTTTTATAGGATGCGCAATTTTTTTCTATTATAAAAACAAGACAAGGAAAATACATCTGTTTTTAATATCAATGCATAATATGAATTATGATAATATACGAAATTTTTTTTGAAGTAAAAGTAGTCCTTGAAATCTAATTTTTTAAATTAAAAATAATAATTTTCAACGAAAAACACTAACATAATCCAAATTTTGTTAAAAATTAT
>CAKNYM010046599.1:12113-23692 GCA_932195095.1 Andricus curvator
TTTTCAACGAAAAACACTAACATAATCCAAATTTTGTTAAAAATTATCTATCTTGTTCAAATCACAACGATTTTAGTTTTAAAATAGCAACTTTTGGTGTAAAACGCTAACGTGACCTGAAGTTTAAAAAAAATGATGAACCTTTAAATTCCAATTATTTTTATTCAAAAGAGTATATAATACTGTAAAATAAAAAGCTGTAAATCTTCTTTGAAATCTAATGTTTTATATTGAAACATAATTCAAAATTGTTAAAAATTCTAAATCTTGTTCAAATTATAATTATTTTTGTTGTAAAATACCATCTTAATAATCTGTACCACTTTTCCATGAATAAGCTCAATTTTTTATACAGATTCGACTGAAAATTTCTGACCAGTGACTTTTTGCTGTCATATTTTTTGAGTTAAAAATTGGTGTAAATTATTTAAACAATTTCTATAAACAAATTAAAATTTCAATCTTCTTTCCATAGTCTAATTTTTTTATTTTCAATGATCAGCAAAAAAGACTTTAAAAGTTTCTTATAGACGCATTTCTGAAATCGTTTCAAATTTCTAAGATCAGATATAATTATATTTTTTATTATATTTCTGAAACTTTTACACAAATAATTTCTCTCGAATGAATATTTCAATTTAAAGAAGTTTATTCACTAGTGAAATAAATGAATATTGAGTTATTGGTCGATTAATGATTGATTCAAATCAAAATTAAATATCGATTTAATTAAATTGTAAGAAAGCCAATGTAGCTATTTCAATATTTATTTAAATTCATGATAATTAATTGTATATCATAATTCGCTAATTGGTCAATTAAAGTAAGGAACATGTTATAAGCGTGCTATTTTTTCTAGTTAAATGATGAAATATGAACAAAAAAGCAAACGTTATCATAAATCAAGTTAAGAAAATAACTCTAATTTTCCCACTGAAATTTCGTTGCCATCACTTTCAATCATAGCGAATAGTGAACAGACATAAAGCCAAACTAAATTTTCTTTAATCATAAGATTTAATGAAAGCGTCTATCGAGCGTTCGAAATTAATATTTACAGAAGGTTGCCCTTTTTATGAAAGTTTCAAAGAGTGCAAAATAGGTTAACTTCAAACTGGTCATCAGCCTTTGCATAAAACTTTAGATTCAGTTTGCACGCATTTTAATTAAATAAACTAGGAACCTCGTCTTTATGCAGCTGTTCATGTCAACTCTTTAATTCGTCTCCTGCAAAACCTCGTTTGCAAACTTCAAACCGAACTATCTGAGAAGAATCCATCCCTATTTCTCTCTTTCACCTCGTCCAATTCTGTTTGTAACCCTAGTTCGGTTCTAATGACGAAAGTTCCAAAGGACTTTTAAAAATTTCATTCGGACTGATTCCTCCAGTGGAAGAACGTGTCCCAGTTGCTCCGACCAATCAGGTATTCCAATAATCAAAGTGTAATAGAATTAATTCTTTAATCAAACCGAAGCTCGTCTTTTCAGACAGAATTGGATTCAAACTGGTGTCAATCTCAGCTAAATCAATTTGCATTAAGATAGGAAAGTGAAAGGTGGAAAGAAGGTTGTCTATCTTCTGGTTTTTTTATGAAAGCTCTTTTTTTGAACAAGATCCAATATGTTCAAGAAGGGAATATATAGGTTTTGCTTGTTACACTGAACAACAAAATGTTGGGCCCGGGATGTCTGATTGGAGTGAATATGATTTTTATATGTATTTTGAGCCGTAGAATACGACAATGTTTGAATAACCTAATAACATATGGACAACATATGGATTTTCAAAGACATATGAATCTTCATTTTCTTGAAGTTTTTTAACATTTCATTCACCAACACTGGATAATTTTCTGCTTTTTTATTTCCCAAGAAGTTATTTATAACGTTTTTTACTGATTTCCAAGTCTTTAAGTGTATGTCTGAAAGCTTTTTTTCAAAATTCGCTTGAAGCATAAGCTTTCTAATGTCAGGTCCAACAAATACGCCCTCTTTCAATTTTGCATCACTGATATGTGAAAATTTTTCTTTCAAAAATGAGTATGCTTAAGGAGATTGCTTGATCAGTTCCTTGACAAAACGTTTTGCCAAACCTAATTTGATGTGCAATGGCGGTAAGAAAACATTTTGAGAATCAAAAAGGGGTTGTGCAATAACATTTTTTTTGTCCGGGTATCATTTCTTTCCGCGGTGGCCATATTTTTTTTGTATAGTGTGCTGCTTTGTTTCGGCTAACCCATTGATATAGAAAGCACATATACTTACTGTAGCCTAACTGTAGACCCAGAAGAATACTTATTATTTTGAAGTCCCCACATATATTCCATTTATGTTTATCATAATCAATTTTTTCTAATAAAATTTTCGCATTGTCACATCATTTTTTAGTTTGCGTACCACGAAAGACTGGTATGGATGGCTTTTCGTTACCATTATTTAAAAGTACAGCTTTCAAGCTTGTTTTATTAGAGTCAATAAAAAGACTTCTGAAAAATTTCTGAATTTTTCTTCTCGACTTTGAAAAGTGATTTTAACGTTCGTTTCAAGTAGATTTTTTTCTTTTAGGCGAGCAGCTAATAGTTCTGCTTTATATTTAGAAAGAGTTAAGTCACGGATAAGATCATTCAGTTCTTTTTCATTAAAACGGATCGGCTCAGTTTGCTCTTTTTTTATATGTGAATTCGATTCAAAGTCAGTAGATGAGTGCTCTAAACTGAGCGGTTGACTTTCAAAAAACTCTTGTGAATCTGCCGCTGTTACTTGCATTGGTGAAGGAGTTATTGTATGTACCGGTACTTCAAGTACAGACCTTCTAACTGATGACACTTGTGGATAGTTTATTCGATCTTTTGTTTTTGATGAAAATCCTTTTAATTTAATTAGACAAAGTAACAGTCGCTCACATGATCTTTCTGTTCTCTCCATATTGTAGGCATAGAATAAGGAAGATTTCGAGAGTCTTGGCTTGATAGTCTTATGGAACAAGTCAAACATATTACATCAGGAACCCAAGGCTTACCCCAATTACTTATTTTGAAACCAAAATAGTTTTCGTATGCACTTTGCAATGAGGGAGTAAAGTTCTGTCTGTTTTCCTCAAATACACACTCACTACATACATAGCAAAATTTACTACGACTATTCACACATTGAGGATTTCGTGACATTTTCAGATTACTTTATCAATGTGATTCGGAGATAAATCTCTATAGAAAATACCTACGTTAAAAGGCAAAACAACAAATGAAAATATACATAATACGCTCACTGAAAAATTTGGTATGACAGCTGTTCATGCAGTACGACTGTCCTGCCACCTAGTGTCTCATAGCAGACGTGCTGCGTGCTCAGACGTGCTCTCCCGGCGGCGGGAAGTACAAAATTGAAAGTATACAACGCTTGGTGACATTCAAGATATTGTTATTAATTGTTTCGACCTGAATAGAAGAATAAGAGTTTGGGCTAAAAATGAAAAACATTGTCCATTTGATCACGTTTTTGTCTTGTAATGCAAACTGTGTATCGTGAGATTTATATTGAAATCAAGTTCAATTTGGATAAAAATAGAAAAAAGTTCGTTTTAGTAGACACAAAATTAATTTTAATTTAAATTTTACAAAAATCGCGATATGCATAAAAGTAATTGCTATAGATATATTCAATAAAAGGGGTGTAGATTCTCAAGACGATTTTTAATTTATCATTTACTCATAATTTCCTGAAAAGGAAAATTTGATCAGTGTAATTTCTTGAACCCAAAATTTTGAATCTGAATCATTCAAAATTGAAAGATTCAAAATCAAAATAAGTTTTAAAAATAAAAGTTGCAGATTTGATAATGCCTTAAATTTTGGAAATTTACTAGTTGTTACGTTAAACATTATGAAATTTTTAAATTTAACTGATTTCAAAATGAAAATGTTTGAAATTAAACACCAACATTTGAAATCAGTCGAAATTGAATAAAATCCATTTTTTCGTTTGAAAACTAAATTTGAAAATTAAAAATGTTTTTTTAGTCATTGATATTTTAAAACTTTCTTTTGTAATTAGTATTATTAAATTGGTTTAAAAAAATTAGTGTAATAAGTGTAATTTCTAAAAGCACAAAATTTTGAATCTGAATAATTTAAAATTATAATATTGTAGACTAAAAGTCATTTGAAAAATAAAATAGATTTCTGAATATTTCTAAGCAGTATTGATATTGATTTTAAAGATTTCACAATATGTCGAGAAAGAATCTGGAAAATCTTAGGAATTTTTTTTTCAGTTTGCAGAATTTATAAAATTTTAGGAAACACGAATTGTTTCAACAGATATTCAGAAGTTTTGGAAAGATTGGAAAATAATTCAAATCTTGAGAATTTTGGAAATCTTTTAAGATAATAACATTTCTTAATCTTGCTAACAGAATTTCAAATGCTTTTTATTTTTGAAAATTAATTCTCAGAGAATATTTAAAAAGATTTTTAAACATTTTGAAAGATTTCCAAAATTGTCAGAAAAGCATCTGGCAGATTTTAAGGCAAATTTTGCAAAATTAAAAAAAATTGAATCATTTTAAAAGATATTTAGAAGGTGTACAAGTTTTGAAACGACTTCAAAATATTTTCAAATTTGATAAGCTCAATTAAAAAAAAATAGCTTTTAAACAAAATGTCAACAGATTTCAAAAGGTTTCTAAAAATGTTGAAAAAAATCTGTGAGATTTTTAAGAAGGAAGTTTTTTCACTTCTGAAAGATTTTTCCAAATTTAAGAAAACATTTAAGCATGTTTCAAATATAATCAGGAAATTTTAGAAGTTTCGAAGAGATTAGAAATATTTAAAAATTGGAAAATAGTTCTTAGGAAAAGTATATTTATATAACTTAAAAACAAACTGATAATACTTATTTGCTAAGTCTCTTTTGCACGCTCAATAAAATTTAAAAACTCTTTAATTATAAACTTTTAAAATTAAAAATGTTTTATTCATGAATGAAAGCTTCGATTAATAAAATTTTAATTAAATGCATTTATACTGCAAAATAAATTTTTTTTGTTGAACTTTTGTAAATTTTACAGTTTAAAGATTCAGATTCAATTAAAAAAATGTGAATCCACGTTATTATTTTTAATGTTGTCAATTAAAGAATGAATCAATAAATTTGCGAATTTTTTTCAAACTGAACACTTTTTAAATTCGAGTTTAAATCAAAAATGAGATTAATATTATAAGTGAATCAAATAATTATTAATTGTTGATTGAATTACTGTTAAATTTGTATTTATACATAAAAATTGTATTTTGTTTTAAAATATTTTTAATTATTTCCTCAAAATTAGGTTTTCCAAATAAAAAATAATTTTTTGAGGAACATGAAGGAACATTTTTATTATCTTGAAACCTTTCCAAATTCTTAAAAAACCTCAATATTTCCTTTCAAAATCCTCAAAAATCTACATTTTGTTTAAAAAAATTTTTAATATTTTCAAATTTCAAATTATTTTGGAAATTTTTTTGAAACATTTAAATATTTTTTCAATGGATTTCTGATTTCTGAGTAGATTAGGTTATTTTTACAAGTGTCATGTGATTTATGGATGGATGTATAAATTAAAGGGAATAAAGGTTTTATGATGGTAACGAAAATTTTCTTAAGATTCCGGGGAAAATTTTAAATGACTTTTTATTTTGATAAATAAATTTCAACAGGATATTAAAAAAGATTTCAAAAGACATCCAAAATTATCAAAAAATAATTTTATTTTACTTCTTATAAATAAATGATTGCTTTTAAATTCAAAGAAAGGAATACCGTCTTACACCTTCTTTCCTTAAAAAAAATCTACTTAGTGGCACTACTTTTTTGAAATTTCTTTTTTTTTTTGTGTTCCTAATTCATCATTTTATTTCAAAAATATTTTTTTTCAAAATTCAAGTATTTTATTAACATTTTTTTAAATTATTTTTTCAAATGAAAATTTAACTATTCCGTGTTTGGTTGAACATTTATCTTCTTCAGTTGAAAATTCGACTATTTGGTTAAAAATTCATGTACTTTATTAAAAATTATTATTTTTTTTTTTTGTAGAAAATTACTTTTTTTTGGTTCAAAATTAGTTTTTTTTATTAAAAATTAATTTTTCAACTAAAAAATAACGCATATTATGTTTGTTTGAACATTAATATTCTTCAGTTAAAAATTCAACTACAGATTTTTTTGAAAATTTCTGTTTATTTTTGAAACTTTTGTGTTTCTTTTGTGGTATTTTGTTAAAACTTATCCTTCTTTGGTAGAAAATTATCTTTTCCATTGAAAATTTTTTTTTCGGTTGAAAATTAGTGTTTTTATTAAAAATTAACTTTTTTAACCAAAAATTTAACTTCATTTGTTGTCGAAAATTTTTTTTATGGACATTCAATCTTTTTGGTAGAAAATTCATCTGTTTGTTTAAAAATCGAGCTACTTCGTTAAAAATTGATTTCATTTGCGTAAAATCTTATTTCTTTGACTTCAAATTAAACTACTCTATTTTTGTCAAAAATTTATCTTTTTTAGCTGAAAATTCATCTATTTTGTTAAAAATTATTTTTTTTTGCTAGCAATATAACCTTTTTGATTGAAAATTCAACTATTAGATTGAAAATTACATTAAAAATTAAAATATTTGGTTTAAAATTCATATATTTTTCTAATTATTATTTTTGTTTTGGTTGAAATTTCATTGTTTTTGTTGAAAATTAGTTTGTTTTTTATTGAAAATTAATTTTTTCAACTAAAAATTTAACTATTCCATTTTTTGTCTAATTTTTTTTTCTTATTTTTGAGGGGCATTTAATCTTTTTGGTTGAAAATTTAATTATTCCATTAAAAATGTATTTGAATTGGTTAAAAACTTATTTCTCTAACTTAAAATTAAACCATTCTCTTTTTTGTTGAAAATTTATCTTTTTTTGGTAACAATATAACCTTTCTGGTTGAAAATTTAACTATTTGGTTAATAATTTCGTTTTTTGATCAAAGATGCAGAATTTTTGTTAAAAATTCATTCCTTTGGTTAAAAATTTAATAGATTTCGTTGAAAATTCGTTTTTTTTTGTTGCGAATGAATTTTTTAAATTAAAAATGTGAACCTCAATTACAAAAAAACTTCCACTGAAAGCTTTTGTGGAAAAGCTGAATTAACAAACAAATTTCCCACGCCCCTTCCTATTTTTCCACGCTATTTCATATTTTCCCACGCTCCTTCCTTTTTCCTTACGCTATTTCATGTTTTTCCACGCTTTTTTTCATATAATCCCACGCCCCTTCCTATTTTCCCACGCCCCTTCATTTTTTTCCACGCTTTTTCATATTTTCTCACGCTATTTCATATTTTTTCACGACCCTTCCTGTTTCCCTACGCTTTTTATATATTTTTCTACAGTATTTAATATTTTCCCACGCCCTTTCTTTTTTCCCATGCGGTTTCATATTTTCCCACGCTTGTTTCATATTTCCCACGCCCCTTTCTATTTTCCCACGCTATTTCATATTTCCACACGCTCCTTTGTTTTTCCCACACTGTTTCATATTTTTCCACGCTTGTTTCATATTTTCTTACGCCCTTTTGATTTTTTTACACGTTTTGAGACAACATTTTTTTTAAATTTTCTATTTATCACCAAAAATGGAAAAAAAAATTTTCTTACAAGAGTACTTGGATTCAATCCAAAATACCTACAATCAATAAAGCAACTATCCAGAAAAGTTGTCTAGTAGCTTAGAAATTGTTTAAAAATTCCTTGAATTTGTTATAAACAAATAAGTGAATGGAAATGGATTCACGGGGATTGGCAGTGATTCGTTAATTTATTTCCACTAAATTTGAACAATTTATACACAAAAAACGTTTTTCAATTTGATTCATGAAATATAATAAATAAATTCTTAATTTGTTAACAAATTTTATAAACAAATTTTATGAACAATTATCCATAGCAGTCATTTATGTTAAAATAAATCAAGTTTTTTCTATTGAATCGGCAAAAAATTATACGAAAATGTCACAAAATTATCAGATTCATTTATCTAATAAAAACTGATAATTGTTTAAACAAATTTAATTAACAAATGCTCTGTCTATGCTCTGTCTGTATGATAATTAACAATTTTCATTGCTAACAACAGTTGTTTAAACAAATTTGCATCAGAAAAGAAAAAAGCTATTGAAAAATGTTAACTTGTATGTTAAAAATCTTTAAACCTTTTTATAAATAAATAAAGCGCTACATAATCCTGATTATGATTAATCACCCGAGAATAATTAACAATTGTTTATACAAATTCATGTATTATACAATTTAAGAAAATTTTTATTTTTAAATTACAAAACTCATGCAATGAATGAATGGCCTTGCAATTTTTTTGGTCGAAAACTCTCAAAAATATTTATGATGAGGCAGATTCTTCTTTTTGATGATAAAATACAGCAAGACCACCTTCTAACAGAAGTTGCTTGACTTAATAAAGTTGCTTTAAGTTTGTTATTAGGAATAATAACTAATATCCGAGTGCATATATTTTCGAGTTTCCTCAAGTTTTAGTCTATCTGTCTTACTTAAACTCTGTGACATTTATTTCTGTTTCTTAGTTAGGGAAGATAGAGCACAGTACTCTACTTGTTCAAACTTGTCTTAAAGTTCTCATCTGGATTGATATCTCTGTCTTTTATAATTACATTAGGGAAAAATATATCAGAAGATTTCAAGATTCGTCCTTTTTTGGCTGGATTTTTAGTGCCTATTAAGTTTCATAGCCTATTAAAACATTAACTAAGTCGATCCATACCTCCTTCTCCAATACTTTCCCTTCCCTACTTTATCGACTTTCTTCTCATAAATTCCATTTCCTTCCTTTTATCCACTCATCTTACTTCTCTACCCCTCCTTTCTCCAACTTTTTCTTCCTCTACTTCCCACTCTACTTACTTCGCCAGATAACACTTCCCTCTCCTTACTTTCCTCCTCCAGTCATCATTGTTCCTCCCCTCCTCACCCGCACAACCCTACTAATCCTCCTTTCATTTCCCTCACTAGCCTTTCTCACTTCCGATAATTCCCCCTACTCCCCCTCCCTAATTTTTCCTCAATTCCTATATTTTTCCCTTCCCTTATTTTCTCGTACTCCCATACCTCGGCCCACTTCCTCTCACTTCTCTTCTCCTTACTTCACCAACTTTCCCTTCCCTTATTTCTCTGCACTTTCCCTACTTCAACTGCCCTCACTTTTCTTTACTTCCCATCGCTTCCCCTTCCCTCGCTTCCTCAGGCTCAACCTACGTTCCACCATTCATTTTCCCTTGCTTCCCCTACCTCCTTACCACCCAACTACTCATTTCCTCTCACTTTCCTTACTTTCTTTCCCCTTATTTCACCTTGCTCTTGCAAAATTTTGTTGGGACATGAATTCAGATTTGTACAAATTTCGAAAACAGGAATAAGTGGGACTTTCTTATTAATTTCGTACTAAGAAAAATCCTGCTGATTCAGAACGTATTTTGAACATTTTCAGTACTTTGTACCTACTTTATCAGTATTTTTTTAGGGACATGAAGCCAAAGACTTGTAAAAATGTTGGAAAAAATATAAGTGTAACGCTTTGTACGTTTTGTAGTATTTTTCAGTACTTCAGTACTTTAGTGCAGCTAAATTCCCTCCCTTTATTTTCCCTACTTTTCCACCTCTCATTTCTTCTTACTTCCCTTCCATATTTCCCCCTACGTTCCCACGCCACATTTCCTCTCACTTCCCCCACCACCTCACTCCCCTTAATTTCCCTCTTTTCACTCGACTGAGTTCCCCTTCCGTAATTTCCCATCACTTCCCCTATTTCTCCTCTTCTCATTTCGCCCTCATTTCTCCTCACTTCGCCTATTTATCCTTCTCTCACTTCCTCTCCTATTTTCCCTACTTACACTCCCCTCATTTTTCCTACTTCATCATTTCTCATTTCCCCATACTTCCCCATCGCTTATTTCCTTTTGTAACCCTCCTGTCACTTACCATACATCATCTCCTCTAATTTTCCCCTCGCATCCATAACAACTTCACCCACGCTATTCCTCTCATTTCCCCTCACTTTGCCTATTTAACCTTCTCTCACTTTCTCTTCTATTTTCCAGACTTTCTCCCCCCTCATTTTTCCTACTTCAACATTTCTCATTTCCCTGTACTTCCCTAACACTTATTTTCCTTAATAACCCTCCTCTCACTTACCCTCCATCATCTACCCTAATTTCCCCCTAGCATGCATTGACAACTTCACTCACGCTACCCCTCTCATTTCCCCTCTCTTCGCCTATTTAACCTTCTCTCACTTCCTCTTCTACTGTCCCGACTTTCTCTCCCCTCATTTCTCCTACTTCAACATTTCTCATTTCCCCGTTCTTCCGTCACCCTTATTCCCCTTAATAACCCTCCTCTCACTTACCCTCGATCATCTACCCTAATTTGCTCCTCGCATGGATCAACAACTTCACTTATGCTACCACGTCCTTTCCATATCCCACATCCCCTTCCCTCGTTTTCCCTACTTTCCCACCCCTCACTTCTTGTGCTTCCCCATTCATCGTTTCCTGTACCTCCCTATTCCTAAATTTTCATACTTCCCCTCTCATAACCCTAATTCTTCTCTCATCACTCCCCCTACTTCTCTGCTGTCATTCCCCCTACTTCGCCACCTCTTACTTTCTCTCTTTCTATTTTTTCTACTACTTCCCTTCCTGTAATTTCCATCAGTACCCCTCCCCTCTCCTCACATACCCTACTTCCTTTCCTCTCGTTTCCTCTACTTCTCCTTCCATAATTTCCCGTACTCGCCTACCCTCATTTCACCCGCTTCCACACTCATCATTTTTCGTACTTCATCTCTCCATATATTCCCCTATTTCCCCTGTCCTCATTTCACGTTACTTTCCCTCTCCTAATTTCCCCCACTTCTTCTGCACTGAATTCAGCTCACTTCCCACATTCGCATTTGTCCTGCTTTCCTTTTATCATTCCACTTCCCTCATTTTCCCTGCCTTCAAATTCCCGATTTTCCCTCACTTTGCCTACTTCCGCATTATCGTTTTCTCTACAAACCCTTTCCTAATTTGTTATATTTCCTTGCTCATACGTTTTCCTACTTCTCCTCTCCTACCTGCACCTCACTCCCCTTATCATTCTCTCTACTTCAACACCCCTCACTTCTTCTACTTCCCCATTCATCGTTTTCCCCACCTCCTCATCTCTCATTTTCCCTACTTACTGCCCTCACTTACCCTACTTCCACTCTGTCATTCCCCCTACTTTGCTATCCCTCACTTCCTCTCCTGATATTTCCCCTGGTTCTTCTCTCTCCATTCCCCCTACACCCCTTCCCCAATGTTCCCTACTACCCTTCCCCTTATTTCCCCTGATACTCCTTCCCTTACTTACCCTCTTTCCTCTCCCATCGTTTCCTCTACTTCTGCTCCCCTCACTTTGTTTTTCCCTCCCCTTCATTTCTTCTACTTTCTTACTGATAATTTCCCCTACTTCTCCGACGTAATCCCCCCGACTTCGCCACCC